>BQNB010080089.1:5858-23191 GCA_026074375.1 Tanacetum coccineum
TTTAATTTTTTTCACAGGATAGTTTTTGTTCTATGCACCGTAAGCGTTTCTAGTAGTCTTACATGTAAATATTTCCCCTTGCGTTTTCGTTATAGGGATCCATAGATAGTTGCTTCTAGGTGATTTTATTTGCACCAAGCGTACATATACCCCTGCGTTTAGGTATAGAGATTCATAGCTAGTTATTCTTTAGGCTTCAGAGGGGTCTTAGTAGCCTACTTGTATATATTTGCACCTACTTCTACGGTAGAGATCCATAGAGGTATACATCTTCAAATTATGTCGCATCCTTTATTACATAGAATTATTATATATGCTCAGAGGCCCGTATTATATTTTATGCCTGCATAATTATATGTTTCTATTTCTTCTATATTCTATGCTTATATGCGCTTTTACTTATGTATGCTTTTATGATATCACATGCTACTAGTTCTATCCCTCTCACACAAAAAAAAAACACACATACAAATGCTATATATTTTGTTCACATATACATCTACTGATCTACACACACTTTTACTGGGTGTCTTTTTGGAAGCAGTCCCTTTACCCTCGGTTAGGGGTGTGACTGTCTACATCCTACCTCCGCCATACCCTGCTCCGGCAAGATTAGGTATCGTTGTTGTTGTAAAAGTTTAGGACCCTTGGTTCATCCTTTAGGATGATTAACATTTAGCATAAATGGCAACACTCCAATAAAGGAGCTTATGATGGCCACCTATGCATTCGGGATGAGGAATGGCATTGTAAGTGATGAGCAGCTTATGGGGATTGAAAAAGAAAAAGAACTTAGACATAAAGATTTTGGTTAACTTAAACCTTTTGGAGATCCTGTGGTTTCTTTTTAAAATTATATGTGATCTCCTTCCATTTTTTAAACCTTTTCGGGAAAGGATTGAGATCCTCTCAAGTTCATATGAAATCGGCCGGTAATGCTCCCTCACAAAGATAACGGCCTACTGAGGGACCCCGTGTTCTTTTTTATTATGAGAGTACATTACCGGTCATGTTCATATGAAGTTGAGAGAATCTCAATCCTTCGGGAAAATACATATAGTTTAGGGATTGTGGCTATGGACCATTTTACAAATGTTTATGTCTATTGGGGGTACTTCTACAACGACTTTGAGTAATTCTAGGGGAGTCCCATCTTGATCATGCCTTTTTCACTATTTTTGGTGTCCACCATAAGCTTATTTGGTTATCTCTTATAAAAATTCCATTTCACTTTTTTTTTAACCAAGATGCGACTATACTTCACCAACTTACATTCATACCTATCCACTTTTGTATATTTCACTTAAGCGCATGCTTTCAAGGTATTCACAAAGAAACTTGAGCATCTATACCACTTGATCTCAGTCACCAATAGTATCACCATGTGTACGGAATCTCACAGCAAGTTGTTACTGGGATATAAATATGAAAAACTTGAATTACATCTCTGTATTACCCAAATATGGAATGCCCGAATTATAAGGCATTGGAAGTAATTGTATCTAAATCTCTTACAGATCCGATGTTCTTGGACAATTCATGCCTTTGGTTGGAAGAGATTGGTCACATATTGGAGTAACACATCTCTTTTCAGGGATTAAGGTTTGTTGGTTTTTTTACCTATTCTTGCAGTTATTGCTTCTATATTCCTTGCATCCAAATATCGCAATGTTTGACTTGGCATGGTTTAATACACATATTCAACTTTTCTTTAAATGGCTACACTATTTTTGAGTGATGACAAAATAAGAGAATCTTTAGGACCATGATTTGAGGGAGAAAAGTGTTTGTTTGTATGTTGTAGGAAAATGGATATCAAATGCTTTATCTAAGTGCGCGGGCAATTTCTCAGGCCTCTTTAACTAGACAGTTTCTGTTTAACCTTACACAGGTATTGAACATGTTAACTCTCTATTATCTTTCCTCAAAGGCGTTCATTTATGTTAATTATCTGTTGTCAAAGCCATAACTATACACACATTACGTATGTGTGGCGTGTTGGACTGTCATGATCCTGAAAAACCGCTTGGCCACATTAATTTAATTGCAGGATGGGAAGGCTCTTCCTGATGGACCTGTTGTTATTTCACCTGATGGACTTTTTCCTTCTCTTTTTCGTGAAGGTAATGGTTTATAACATCTCGTTTCTCATATGAGTTTTGCCAGTTTGACAATTGTATGTAAGTTGACTACAAATGATGGACCATCAGGAGAAACGCTGGTTTCAATAGTTTTTTTGTTCACGCTACAATTGAGACAATTTATTATGGCTAGTATGTGTTATTTTGGCTTACTTTCTACCCAGTTGACCTATTTTGGTCAAATACTAAATAAAATGACTAGTTTGATGATATGACAGTTATTCAAGCTCAGTAAAACAATTGTGTTAATAAACGCCAAATTTGGGATTGCTACAGAGAAGTTAAAAGTGAATGACATTGAGTAGTAAACTTAAATGTATATAGTTGTAATTTCATATAACAATGCTGGTGAGCAAACTAATAGCATACAGATATAGATATAAACAGTTAATTTTGTAGGATATCTGAAGTACTTTACTATCCATTTGCAGTTATAAGAAGAGCTCCTCATGAATTTAAAATTGCTTGCTTGGAGGTTAGTTCCTATTTAGTTGCGACCACTCCATCCCATGAAAATTGCAATGTTTGACTCAAACATAATTAAACGAAATAGTTTTGACTATTCATGGGACATTTCATATGTAAAACTATTTTGTAATTTAAATGGGATGGAGTACTATTTTCGTCTACGATCTTCCATATTGATAAGAAAATGAGGCCAACAATACTTCAGGATATCAGGGCGTGTTTTCCATCCGATAGGAATCCCTTTTATGCTGGCTTTGGAAACCGAGACACAGATGAGTTTAGTTACCTCAAGGTTGGCATACCAAAGGGGAAAATCTTCATCATTAATCCCAAGGTGCTTATATATCTTAAATCACTTCTCATAACGTTTTAAAGGTTTGTTACACACGTTCTTATATCCTTGTGTTTGGGGTGTTACAGGGAGAGGTTGTTATAAACCGCAGCATCGACTCAAAATCATATGCTTCACTACACGCTCTTGTCAATGGCATTTTCCCACCAGCATCCGGGCACGAAGAGGTATGATTTTTCTTTCAACATCCCCAAAATTTATGTTTTATTACTCGAGTAAATTAGAGAAATTATCCTTTGTCGCGACTATTTGTATATATGGTCCGTAATTGCACTCTTTGTTTATTGCTTTCATCTTTAGGCTCCTCACCCTTTATCTTCTAGGCTTCTAGGGACCAAAAATAAAATAATTTACATACTCAAGGGACCAAAAGTGAAAGCAATTAAACGGTGCAATTAGGGACCATTTATGCAATCAGTATTGGGAGGGATGATTTCTGTTATTCCAGTAATTTACATTTTGTTTTTCTTTATCTGTTTTTTTTGTTTCAATAGCGAGAAGATTATAACTCTTGGAACTTTTGGAAACTTCCACCTCCAACAATGGACTAAGGGAAGATTTGCACGAAGAATGTAATTACAAACTTTTTTCCCACACCAGTAGAACCGTACAGAAGTAGCAAAACATTGATCTTTACCGGAAATACATTGGAATCACACCATTCATTCAATTTCGGAATACTTATTCACGTATATGTTTCAGAGCTCTTATTATTTACAAAAAAAAAAAAAAAAGAGATGGTTAACAAGTACTACATGGTTTCATTAGTACGGTATGATTCTAACTCCCAATTCCGGAGCAGTGCAAAACTGGATCTTAAAAATTTTCGATCTCATACTCATCAACAAAACCATTTCCATTCTTGTCAGCAGACCTGATTCCAGCCCTGCCTTTCCATCCAGAAAACCAACCTCCATTGGCTTTAACAATCTGCCTGAGCTCAGTTTTGCTGATACGCCCGTCTTTATTAGTGTCAAAACGCATCAACCATCTTTTGAACTCTTTGATGGTGAGTTCACGCCTGCCATCATCGGAGACATTTTGGTTCATGGAAGTAGTCTTGAACGCCATTCTTTTTTGTGAAATAATGCTTGAGATTTGTGAAGGATTTGGTGCAGGTTTATATTTAGCATTAGCGTATGTAGTGGGGGGTTAATATAGTGGTTTGTTGTTACTTTTTGTTAGCCACCATTGATTCTTATAATCGCCGAAAAGATTGAATTCTAAAAGGTATAAAAGGACGGTGGGTATGTGCATTGCATGTTGTTTAAAAAATAGAGTTCCTTCCCACTTGATATTTATTAGGTCTGATACTATTTGTGTATATAAAGTTTGTATACACGTGCGTGTTGGGATATATGAATAATTGAAAGGGATGGTGAGGGATAAAGAGGACGAGGCGAGAAGCTTCCATCAGCTGACAAGTTAGATTTGTTGTAAACTAATGTAAGGTTGTTTACGACGGATTGAGATCTTCTAAAATTAGGATCAACATGATCTATCATTTATGTCACAATTAAAACAATGGGACATAATAAAAGACCCACTATTTTGAATTTGAGACGACGTGACCGATCATGTTGATCTCAACTTATTTACTGTTTTGCTTGAACATTATACTCGATATTTAGAATTGTTAAAAGAAGAGATATAAAGTAGATGAAAGTAATGGTCAAGTAAAATGTAGTGACCGATTTTTTTTTTTCTGACAAAAAAGATATGTATTAACTTCAACGTGACCGTTGAAAAAACGTAAACAGTACTTGTGAGAAGATCTCGGTTCAAATGATAAACCCAATTGAAGCGAGATCTCAACCAACCAATACATATCATAAAATTTAGAAAACATAAAAGAGGTCTAAATATTGTAGCTTGGACCAAAAAGAGCTAGTGGTATTGTAGCTTTGGATTCCAAGACGTGTTCTCCCTTGATCTTTACTTAATTACTAAATAAGAAAGTTACGATGTCATATGCCAGACGCGGAAATCCATAGAGAAACATAAATTTTCTTTATTGAATTTCTTTTATGTTTAACATTTAATGCATATATGATACATCCATAGAAAGGCACCTATTCTTTGTCAGATTTTTAGATGCGCCACTACTTTATAATACAGACTACTTAGTCTCAAAATTATTGTCCCCGATAAAAAAATACACAGTTTAAGAAATGTGCATTTTTTATTATTTTTTCTTTTTAACTTTTAATCAGAATGACAATTTTATCCTTATCATCTAATTAATTAAAGTCTTCTTTAAAGTTTGTAATAATAATTTCAAAAAAGAGTAATGTAGTAAACTTGATCAAACTTCTTTGTCTTCTCTATCTATCGGTACATCCCAAAAGGAAACGTTTACTATTAATTTAAGATGGATGAAGTGATTTTTTTTTATTCTTAATACAAACAAAAATGTTTAAAGTCAAAATTAAAAGAAAAAAGTCTTCAAAAAGTTAGAGAACATTTAATATGAGACAAATGAAGTATTAGTTATTACTTGTTTACAGTGGTGTAGAGATTATGGTGTGGCAATGTTTGATCAGACGTAGTGCATACTAGAAGGAAAAAAAGAAAAACTGTATTTATTTGCTAATTAAGGTATAGTAATTTAAGATATTGTCATTAGGAATAATTTCATCTCTCCTTATTTTCAAAATTAATTTTATATATACTCAAAGTGTAACTATTGAATGCATAATGTACAATGATTTTTATGCATATTTGGGTATATATGAAAAATTTCTATGAGATACGAAATTGCCCCGTGTCATTAAATGCATCAACAAATAAACTAATCAAATTTGTAAGTTTATAATTAAGTCTTTTTAATTAAACCTATATATCATTTCTTTATTCATATACAATTGTGATTAGTACACGTGTCATTATACTTAAATATAAAATCATATTTTTTGATATTCCTAAAACACCCTTTGTATATTACGTAATACTGGTCCTCAATACACTTGATACAAACCCATTGTAAGATATTAGGCTTGTTACTTTTCTTTTTTAATTTCGCCCATTATAAGATATTAGGCTTGTTACTTTTCTTTTTTAATTTCGTCGAGTGTTACTGGATTAAGCTTTGCATATACTACTTTGTATTTTAGATTTGTTTCTATGCATATTAAATGTTATTGTTGTCATGAAGACTAATATTGCAAGAATTAAGCAATACTCAACATATCAATGAATTATTTTGACGTGATTAGTGTTCAAAAGGATGTTGGATTTTAGTGGGTGGTTTTCAAATTTCTGTAACAGGAAAGTGAGAAATAAGGTCCTTAAAAGTTAAAAATTATTTGTTAAGGGTATATTAGGAATACAAATTAAAAGTTAAATGAAATTTGAAACACTAAACACGTGTCATTATATTGTGATTAGGCATGTGATTAGATTTATTACTTACGCACATTTATCAAAACTCAATTATTTATATTTTGACAAACTTCGTGTCGTATAAACAAGGTTTCCACTATATCTTTTCTAGATAAAAGCAAACAACTTAAGTTTATCTATCTTGTGTTTTAATATTCAAAGATACTGCCAATCTAGCATAGGTCGATTCCGAGTTAAAGAGAATAAATGAGAGATAAAGCCATCAATAAATTACAGTGAATACATATGCGATCATGCTTTATCCTTTTGCCAATCCTATACTTTGATGTACATAAATGTTGCTTTCAGATGTCCCAATATTTCATTGTCTAAAACAACGTCTTGTTATCGTCAGGTGGGGTTGAACCTTATGGATATTTTTTAGATAGGCAATTTTTTTCTCACAACCTATACTACATATCTCATAATATATTTCACACATGTCTCCAAAGAGGCTTGACCCATAACCTCTAGATTAGTGGGGAACTCACATATTCAAAGATACTTTTGGTGGTCAACTGAGCTAGCCCAGTTGGTTTTAAACCTTATGAATGATTCGAGTAACATTGACAACAGAAAAAAACATATCATTTCAAAACCATTTCCAAAAAATAAAAGATTATTAGTCAAATTATTCTCATATCTAACATGCAAGTTTGAAAATATGCTTAAAAATAGGATGAAGACATGAATTCAAATGTGGAGACTTAAAAGAAAAAGTTCATGCGACATATATTGGATAATGAATAATTTAGGGATAATTGTTAAAGATGTATCTAATTTGCCATGTTTTGCAGCTATGTGTAGCTTACTTTTCTTTTTTTAAATCCATATAGTCCACTTTTAAATTCCGTCTGCTCTGTGTACTCGATATCGGCCAAAAAAGTTACCGGTTATTGATGGCAAAAGCATCTGAAAGCGACAGGAAAAACCGAAACTCGAACCGGTTGGGTCGGGTTCGAGGGCAGGTTGGCGGGTTTGAATACGGGTTTGGGTATTGATAATTTTTTTAGCCAGGTACGGGTTCTAGTAATACCAGCCCTGATTACCCATACTCGTACTCATACCCGTTTACTCGAATTCGTATCCGCTTTATTGCTATTATAATAATTAGAGCACATATATATAGTATATATATAATTTCTTCCATTGTATTTTTCATATAAGTATCTTTATTGTCTAACACATTTGGATGTTGTACATGAATTATTTGACAACGTTAAATCGGTACATTATTTGTTTTCTTTAACTTTTAAAAATTTTGAATATGTTAGGGTGTTTTGCTTTATTTTGTCCGTGGGTTTTAGTGTAACTTAATATTGATACCCGCTATTTTGTCCATAGAATATTCAATTGAGGATACCCGATACGCGCGGGGAAACCCGAAAAACAGATGGATAATATTTACTGGGTACCCAACGGGTAATGGGGCGGGTACGGATGTAGATATTATAAGCGGGTACGGATATGGATACACTAAAACCTGCCCCGAACCCGACCCATTGCCATCCTAGTTATTATTCAAGTTTTCTTTATATTTGTGTTATGTCAATATATACATCCACCACTCACTTTTAAAGTCATTCCCAAACACCCTTTCTGTGGAAAACTAGAAAGGGGGTTGAATAGTTTACCGCTTTTTAATTTAATATTTAATATATGTTTGTAAAAATTTAGATTCGACTTTTTGTGAATTCAATACTTGCACAATATGAACAATGTAAATATGTAGAAGTAAATAAAAGATAAGAGTTGGAAAGATCAAACCGCAACACAAGGATTTATAGTGGTTCGGTTACGAAGCTCTTCTTCGGCCTACTCCACTCTCCGAGCACCAAACTCGAGAGTTTTCTTCACTATGTCAACAAGCTCCCTTATGGCGGAGAAAACCGTACACAACGTTGCTTATATCAATTTCTGACACTAAGCTAGATGTCGAGTTCTAATCTTAGCTAGAACCAATCTATCACAACACAACTTCACGACTAGTTCACGACTTCACAACTTCACAACTACTTCACAACTTCACTACACAACTTATCTTCACACCTTGATCACGACTACACAACTTCTTCAATCTTCACAACTTCACACCTTCACAACTTCTTCTCACCACACTACTTATATCACAACTATCTAACACTACTAAAAAGGATCACCAAGATCCAACTATACTTACAACAATCACCAAATCCTAACAACTACACAACTTTACAAGATTTACAAAAGATTTACAAGGTATGATATGGATGCAACAAGATTGCAATATGGATTTTGGGGTGTAATACTTCTTCACTAGATGATGGAAGTATTCTTCTCTTGCACTTGAGGAATTGAGCTTGGATCACTTGGAAACAAAGCTAAATGATTAAATGATCAAAGGATTTTAGAGAGGATATGTGGGCTGTTTTAAGCAGAAAGAATGAGTGCAAAAGGTGAGAAAAACGTTGAGTAATAGTCCAGTATTTATAGGACAAGAAGAAGGAGCGGAGTCTATGGCCGCCCCCCTTAAATAGGGTGTCGGCCCCCTTATAATTAAGGGGGCCACACATGTATTTAAGGGGGTCGCCCCTTTCAGACGCTCCTCTTTTTTTGTCCTATCCAGGGGAGGTGTTTACTGGACCTTTTCTAGCCGTTTTAGGTTCGAAAATTTAAAATTCAAAATGTTTATTTTGAATAAAATATTTCTTTTAAATGTAGAAAATGTTTTGTAAGTTTATAAACATATTTACAACATTTTATAAAAGTTTGAGGTTGAATAAAATTTTCCTTTGATCATAAGATCCATTAAGCATTTATTTATTCATACATTTAAGTGATGTAATTGTTGAAATGGAAATTTACTACTAAATACTTGTTTACGTTTAATTTTACGTTGAACGTTTTTTATATTTTGTGATTATCAAAACGTAAATATGTGAAAAAATATTATTAATGTTTTTAGGCATTATATTTTATCAACAATTTGGATCTTGAAAATCGTGAAATATTTAAATATTAAAAATATGTTACCTATTTCTTTACACTGTGATAGCAATTCTGCTATTAAAAGCAGTCAACCCTGTTTTCCATGAAAGAACAAAACATCTTGAAATAGACTTACATTTTGTAAGAGAAAAAGTTTTAAAATGAGTTGTTAAAACTATTAAAGTAGATTCTGTAAATCAGATTGCAGATATCTTAACAAAGGGTTTGGATACAATTCAACATAAGAAGTTGGTTGAGAAACTTGGTATGTTTGATGTTTACCATGTTGAGACTACGGGGGGATGTTGAAATGTAGTCTCCTCCTGGTAATGATATTTTAGGGACTTTTTATGTCATTTGTTATATTTCATATTCAGCTCTGAGATAGTTTTGGGCTACAAGAGCTAAAAGGATGAAGGGGTGTTTGCCATTTGCTGATTTCCCAAGTCTGGTCAAGCTCCTATAAAAGGAGCATTGACCTTCTCTTTTAAGGATCCTGATCTCTCCTCTCTCTCTTCTCCTGCGATTATACTTCTCTCTCTCAAAAGTTTGTAACCCTAGTTTTATAAGATCATTTTGATCTTTGATTTGATTTTGATTATTGTAATAGAACAATGATCACTTTAGATAAATGATACATACCTGATTAGCAGTGATGGATTGTTGGTTTTGATTGTTGTACCGATTGAGATCAGGATTTGATATTCAAATTAAGATTTGAGTTTATATTTTATAATCTGAATCATATTTTCTTCACCTTGTCGGTTCGGTTTTATACATGCATGTGATTCGGTTTCAGTTTGGGCAAAAAAAATAAAAAAACATCACAACCCCAACCAACTGATACAAAACCAAAACCAATGAAGTTACTATGGTTCGGTTCTCAATTTTACTCTTCCTACAAAATCCGTTTTCAAGCTATATTTGCATGTTAACCTCTTAAAACCCTTTGTTTCCTACCGAACATCATTTTTATCGGTAAAAAAATAAATGCTTATCTCTCTTTAAAATTGAAATTTGTGAATATGGATCGATCCATGTAGATGCGCTTTTAGTTTTGAATGAATTATATAAGGAATTGATATGACATAGGTCTACAATTATAAACCTTTCTATTACAATTATCAAAAGAAATAGCTTCTTGCTTTGTCTTTGTATTTCACGTAGAGGAAAACAATATCTTAAATTAAGCAAACATACCATAGTTACACATTATATATTATTTTGAGTGCCTCGAAAATGATTTTACAAATTTTATTTTTATTACTATTAGACGATTACATACGCATATCAGCGTATTATTACGTCAATGTGTTTGTGTCTCAAAAATGATGTATTAAATGCTTTACGACATTCTCTAAGATGTAAAAACTAAGTAGTACACAGGATATCCGCTTAATAAGTAATTTTGTTGTTTATGCTTTGTAAATCACAGAAAACGTACAACTATTTCTCAAATTTAAGAAAACATTATAATTAATTTTATAGCGACTTTTTGTGTATAGGGGAAATTTTAAAAAGCCTAATAATTATTGTTGTGACATTTGTGTAAATGTTTTGTGTATGAAGAGGGGCGGCTCGAGTCTTCTGCAAGCTTACAACGAAACTTAAAATGAGGCATTCTCGATAATTTTTCTTTCTTTTGCTTAATATTAGGATTTCTCATCATTCGATTAATAAAACATCAGGAAACACAATGAGAATCTAAAGACTTGATTGAAGATAGAAAAAAACTAATATAAAGGGAAAAAAATCATATTTTATTATAATCTATAAGTAGGACAAATGAACGGAACTAGCACGAACGAGGATAGTTTGTGTACATTAGCTAAGGTTTATCCAAACAAACAAACTAATATGAACACTTAAACAAACGGAGAAGGTGTTCATGTTAATCTACAGTATTGCCTAAAATTCATTAAAATTTGTAGAAATAAATGAGCTTAATGTACATTTTGTAATAATAAAAAGAGTAAATTGTAAAAATGGTCCTTTTAGTGATGTAATGAGATATGCATTTTAATAGAGGAATTTGTAAAGAGTGCCATATAGTTTTTCCAATTTTTTTTGTGTTTTGTGACAAAACAGAAGCCTAGACACAGAAAAAATAAGATGTCTGTTCAGGGGGTGGCCCCTTAAATTAGGGGAGGCGCCCTCTTATGAATTTAAGGGGGCCGCCAATGTTGAGAAATATATTTCTTTAGATTTTTTGACTTAAGTTATTAATTTTTAGTGCTAAAAACTTAGGCAATTTATTCTTAATTTCCTAGGACCTAAGATAAGTAGTTTAAATGTTCAGTTTAAATGACTTAGTTAGAATATCGGCTTTTTATGTTGTCTTCGATGAGACTTTTCTAAAGAGATTATACCACTTTTGGAACATTATCATGAAGGAAGTGGTGGCGTATTTCTATTATGTTGTTTAGTTTCGTGAGTTTGAACGGGATTTTACTTAAGTCTATAGCCCTTGTTTTCCAACACATTATTGGAAGATTGTCTCAACCTAAATACCATAGTCATATTGGTAGCTTGTTTCATCCATAGTGCTTGTTGACATGCCTTTCCGGCACTAACATATTCTGCTTTGGTTGTGGAGATAGCAAGAGCGGTTTGCTTATTTGAAAACCAAGATGTTAAACAACATCTCATAAATGTGCAAACACCACTAGTGCTCTTGCGATCAACATATCTCAGCATGATACGACATCCGCATAAACTTTTGTTCTCTATGCGAATCCTTGGGATACCAAATAATCCCAAATGACATAGTGCCTTTAATTATTGAAAGATTACGCTTAACGCTTCTAGGTGAGTGGTTTTGGATCCTCTTGAAGCGTTTTGCACAAAGGCAAACACTAAAATGATATCAGGTCTACTTGCCGTTAAGTATAATAAACTACATTATCATTCTCTATATTGGTATTATCTAGGACTCACCTTCTTTGTCCCTTGTGAGTTTGGTTTCAGTATAGTCATGTGGTTTCATTGCTTAGAGTCTTCTCATTCCAAATTCTTAGCATTTACTTTAAATTTATTTTGATGATTGAAAAAATTCCATCATTTAATGGTTTTATCTGTAATCCTATGAAAAAGTTTGTTTCCCCCATCATTCATTTCAAAAATCATCATGGCATGATCTGGCAAAGCATCACACATTTCTTGACAAGTTGATCCGAATATAATGTCATCAACATATATTTGGACGATAATGATGTTGGAGTCTTTCTTTTTAGTGAAGAGAGTGTTATCTACCATTCCTATAGAATAATTATGTTTAATAAGAAAGGCTTTTAGTCGATCGTACCAAGCTTTTGGAGCTTGTTTTAGACCATAAAGAGCTTCTTAAGTTTTATAGGACATATTTAGGTTTGCGGAAGTCAATGAATCACGTGAGGTTGTGCCACGATAAACCTCCTCCTGATAACAACGTAAGGGAATGCACTCTTCATCATTTGGTATAAACTTTAAAATCTAGTGTTTGATCACTCACTCACTCCTTTTCCCCCTCTCCAAGTTACCTCAATCCCCACAAACACACAAGCATAGCTAAAAATCTTCTTTATGACTCTAGTCTAGCTACGGGTGCATATGTTTCAGCATAATCAATTCCTTCTTGTTGATTATAACCTTGGGAGACCAACCTAGCTTTGTTTCTTGTTACGACCCCATTTTCATCGAGTTTATTTCTATATACCCATTTTGTTCCTATAATGGTCATATCCATGGGATTTGGGACTAGTTCCCAAACATCATTTGTTATAAATTGATTTAGTTCCTCTTGCATAGCCATTACCCAATTTTCATCTTTTAGTGCCTCATTTATATTTTTAGGTTCTATTGTTGAAATAAAGCAAAAGAAATTGCTTTTCTCTTGAGCTTGCGACCTAAGTGTTCTTTGATTTAGATTACCAATAACATTTTCTAGGGGATGACTTTTAGATTCTTTAATGTTTATTATTTGATTATTTTCTAATGAAATGTCTTCAAGATCATTGCCTATGGGTTTTCTTTTACTAACCTCAATAGCTTCTTCTTCGACTAATTCATCATCTTCCAATGGTGATGTTTTAGGTGGAGGAGGAGTCTCATCGAAAGTTACATTTAATGATTCTTCTACTTTCATTGTTTGTTTGTTAAGTATTATGTAAGCTTTACTATTTTGCGAATATCCTAGGAAAACACCTTCATACGACTTTGGGTCGAACTTGGTTAGGTAATCTTTTGTATTAAGAATAAAACATTTACTTCCGAATACTCTAAAATAGTTAAGGTTTGGTTTCTTACTCTTAACAACTTCGTATGGAGTTTTTTCCCAAAATACGTCTATAGAAAACTCTATTAATTATATAAGTTGATGTATCGATCGCATTGCACCAAAATTTTTGAGGAATGGATTGTTCATTTAACATGGTTCTACTCATTTCTTGTAAGGTGCGATTTTTTCGTTCTACTACCCCATTTGATTGTGGAGTACGAGGAGCGGAAAAATTGTGAGATATCCCATTTAAATCACAATATTTTCCAAATTGTACTTCATTATCAATCTCCGGACATGAATCCGTTCTAAATTGATACAATCAGAACATCCTATTTGTTTTGATCATTTTGCTAAATATTTCAAATTGAATTCTTCGAAGGCTTCGGTTTTATTTGCTAAAAATCTAGTCCAAGTGTATCGAGAATAGTCATCTACAATTACTAAGGTATAACGATTTCCTCCATAGCTTCGTATGGCGGAGGGGCCAAACAAATCCATGTGAAGTAGTTCTAAGCATCTAGTTGTTGAGACTATATTTTTGGCCTTGTGACTTACGTGAGCTTGCTTTCCAACTTTGCAAGCATCACAAAAATGTTGGTCGTATTTAAGTTTAGGTAGATTTCTAACTAATTCTTTAGACGCTAATGATTGAATTAGTTGCATATTAGCGTGACCTAATCTTCTATGCCATAGTGTGGAATTTTCGTCTAATGTTGCAAGGCATATTTTGTCTTCCGGTTTATTTCCTAGTTTCATTACATATAATCCTCCTTTCCTAATTCCTTTACCTATAACTTTTTCGTTTTTGATTATTTCGCTATCGTGTTCGGTAAATATTACTTTGCATTTATTATCACATATTTGACCTATACTAAGCAAGTTATAAGTTAAGTTATCTACGTGCTCAACATTTTCAATTATTAAGGAGTCTTGAGAAATCGTACCTTTGCCTATGATTTTACCGCGTAAGTTGCTTCCGAAAATTACGTTACCTCCGTTGTATGCTTTGTATGAAGAAAACAACTTTCGATTACCGGTCATGTGTTTTGAGCATCCACTATCTTTAATCCACTCATCGGGTTCCAAGTTTACTCCTAAGCATATTTCATCGGGCGCTTGAGCTACAAGACAAGTTTCATCTTTAGTCTTTTCCACTTCATCTTCTCCATTGTCGCTCCATGCTCCTCCAATGAATGCTCTTTGATCGTTGTTCTTTGGCGGCTTTGAACATTCTCCAATAAAGTGACTTGGGTCACCACATCTAAAACATTTTCTTTCACTTTTATCATAACCATCATTTCTATTTCTTTGGAATGTTTTTCTATCGCATCATAGTTGTCTTACAAATCTTCCTCGTCTCTTGAAGAATTTCTTGAATTCCTTTACAGCCATAGCATACTCTTCGTCTTCACTATCGGAGCTTGAGTTATCTTCATCACTTACTTCCTTTTTCACTTTTAATGCAAGTGATCTACTTTGTTCTTTCTTGCCTTTGACCGTTTCTACATCTTTCTTTATTACTTCTTCATAAACTTTCAAGTTTCCAATTAGTTCGTCAAGAGGTAAGGTTGTTAGATTCTTTGATTCTTCAATCGCCGTGACTTTCGCGCGCCATTTTGGATGTAGTGCCCTAAGAAATTTCCTAACACAATTCTTGCTAGAGAAACTTTCATCAAGTGCTTTTAGACTAGTAATAATAGTGTTAAATTTAGTAAAGGCATTATCTATTGACTCCTCTTCCGGAATCATAAATTGTTCATTGTTGAACAAGAAGATCTATTTTGTTAGCTTTGACTTGATTATTACCTTGATGAGTGATTAGTAAAGTATCCCAAATTTCTTTTGCGGTTTGACACATAAAAATTCTTTCGTATTCTTTACGTGGCAAAGCATTATAAATTACCATTTTAGCTTCATTATTTTTTGCAAGTTTCTTTTTAAGATCATCATCTTGTTTATGAAAAGGTACAATTTCATCCTTTTTAGTTTCGAGATTATATTTAATATGAAGAAAATCACCATCGGTAATAACATGCCAAAGATTAAGATCTTTTGACTTCACATATGTTTCGAATCTATTTTTCCAATAAATAAATCCATTACTTTCAAATAGTGGTGGTCTTTGCATAGATTGCCCTTCTAAATATTTTTCCGATTCCATAGACCGATTCAAGTTTTAAAATACAATTTATTTTAAAAAATCTTGTTTAATGTGGCTCCTGATACCAATTGTGGAAAACTAGAAGGGAGGTTGAATAGTTTACCACTTTTTTTATTTAATGTTTATGTTTGTTTATGAAAACTTAGATTCAACTTTTTGTGAATTCAATAATTGCATAATATGAACAATATAAATATGTAGAATCAAATAAAAGATAAGAGTTGGAAAGATCAAACCACAACACAAGGATTTATAGTGGTTCGGTTACGAAGCTCCTCTTTGGCCTACTTCACACCCAGAGCACATAACTCAAGAGTTTTCTTCACTATGTCAACAAGCTCCCTTATGGCGGAGAAAACCGTACACAACATTGCTTATATCAATTTCCGACACTAAGCTAAATGTCGAGTTCTAATCTTAGCTAGAACCAATCTATCACAACACAACTTCACGACTTGTTCATGACTTCACAACTTCACGACTACTTCACAACTTCACTACACAACTTAGCTTCACACCTTGATCACAACTACACAACTTCTTCACACCTTCACAACTTCACAACTTCATACCTTCACAACTTCTCCTCACAACACTACTTATGTCACAACTATCTAACACTACTAGAAAGGATCACCAAGATCTAACTATACTTATAACAATCACCAAAACCTAACAACTACACAACTTTATAAGATTTACAAATGATTTACAAGATATGATGTGTATGCAATAGGATTGGAATATACACTTGGGTGTAATACTTCTTCACTTCATGATGGAAGTATTCTTCTCTTGCACTTGAGTAATTAAGCTTGGATCACTTGGAAACAAAGCTTTATGATTAAATGATCAAAGGATATTAGTGAGATGAGTGGGCTATTTTAGAACAGAAAGAATGAGTGCAAATGGTGAGAAAATAGTGGAGAAAAGTCTAATATTTATAGGACAAACTGGAGGAGCGTCAATCTATGGGCGGTCCTCTTAAATAGGGGGTGTCCCCTTAAAATTAAGGGGGCCGCCCATGTATTTAAGGGGGGCGCCCTAGGCTAGAGGCTCTCTAGTTTGTCTTTTGTGTAAGGGAATTTTCTGGAACATTTCTAGCCGTTTTAGGTCCAAAAATTTGAATTTCAAAATGTTTATTTTGAATAAAACATTTCTTTTAATTGTAGAAAATGTTTTGTAATGGTTATAAAAATGTCTACAACATTTTATAAAATTATAAGGTTGAATAAAAATTTCTTTTGATCATAAAATGCATTAAGCATTTGTTTATTCATACCTTTAAGTGATTAAATTATCGATATGAAAATTAACTACTAATTACTTGTTTACGTTTTAATTTTACATTGAACGTTTTTATATTTTTTGATTATCAAGACGTAAGGATGTGAAAAATATTAATAATGTTTTTAGGCATTATTTCTATCAACAATCTCCCCCTTTTGATGATTATAAAATTTAAACTCATTAAATATAAAATTATTTTTGAACAAGTATTTAGTGAGTTTTATGTCATTTCTCTCCTTTTTTGTAGAATTAAAAAGGCATCATCTAGAATTGCTAGTAAAAACGACGGAATAAAAGCTCCCCCTTGATGTGTGC
>BQNB010080090.1:0-30034 GCA_026074375.1 Tanacetum coccineum
GAGGAAATCTCTAAGCTTAATCAATTTAATAAAAGTACTCACTCACTTAAGAAAATGTTAAGTCTTCCAAAACCATTCAGAGAGAAATCGGGTCTAGGATTTAATTCGACCGAAGCATCAACAAGTGAGACTAAACGAGTAAATTTTGTAAAATCAGCTTGAACCTAAATCTATTAAAGAAAAATTAGTAGAATTAAATTCAAGCCCAAAACCAAAATATATATTTATAAACAATAGTAAAGTTCCCATTGCAAGCAATGATGAAGTAAAAAGCTTTTATAAACCTTCCTTAAAACCCGGAGTCAGATTTACTAAACCCGAAATGAGATCAAAAACTCCTCCTCCAAAAAGAACTAATAATTCTCACCCTCGGTCTAAAACACCACAACCTAGGAGAAATCAAGATAGACAAAATTACTCCAATACATTTCCCATGATATGGAATTATTCACAATAACCAAACTATAATCCTTAGGGAATGTATCCACCCTATATACATCCAAATCAAATGCAAAATATGCAAAGGATGTTTGACACTAATGACTTCGAACCCTGAGATATTAGGGACCACATAGTTAAATTCATATAGTTAAGTAGAGATGCTTGGAGATAACTTCTTTTTGGAACTCGACAAGTAAATTGAAGATTATGTTTGCTCTTTACTCATGATGAGTTATCAAAAGATTGTGTCTACTTACAAAGGAGGTGAAGCTATTCCTACACGTTGTTGAAGTGAGTACATCATGGGCTAAGGTATGACTTTTTTCTAAATTATTTAGAATATATATTATGTGCTAAGTGTTAAATAAATATGTGTCAATATGCTAAAAGTAATATTTGCTTATTGTTGATAGAATAAGAATTAAGCTTAAGAAAAATAAGTGTCATAACTAGAAATATCATTAGATTGGTTACCTAGAATTAAATAGAAAGGAAGAAATTGTTCATGATGAACTTTTTTCTCCTATAGTTAATTTAGGATTAACTACACGATGGAAATCTTCTATGTCCACATGTAGTAAGCTTACGTAGGAGAAGGAAGGTGAGTCGGTGGGTAATAATCAACATAGAAGTAGGATTAATAAATAATTATATGTAAGCGCCGGA
Organism: Tanacetum coccineum; assembly: GCA_026074375.1. NCBI lineage: Eukaryota > Viridiplantae > Streptophyta > Magnoliopsida > Asterales > Asteraceae > Tanacetum > Tanacetum coccineum. Next base: position 1,108 of record BQNB010080090.1, read on the forward strand.
AAGGCATGACACTATGGATGAGACAAACTCCCATCAACAATGACATCCGCCTCGACTACATGTCTACAAAGAACGACGTCAATAGAAACCGACTAATCAAGCATTGATTCTATTCTTCACAAAAATACTCTAAATCGTGACAATTAATTATTTCATCCGAAGTAATTAAAATATTCAATTAACGAAAGGTTAATTGAAAATGTCACTTAATCTCCGTTAAAACCTCTCTCGGCTTGACAACTTGGTTATTTCATCCGGAATAATCAAAGTATTTTTAATTGACAAAAGATTAATTAAAATGTCAACCAAATTCCGTCAATCCTCTCTAAACCTTTTCTCGTTTTAAAATCTCGACAACTTAAATATTTCATTCGAAATAAGTAAAGCCCATTTAATTTACTAAAATTTAATTAAACATATCGAGTAAAACCTCTTATATAACTTCAACGTTATTTCTCGAGAACTAGATTATCTCAAATAATATTACTGGTATTTTTTTTCGTATTTTAATAGTTGTATATTAACAAAAACTAGTTAAAATCGAAAACCCAAGAATTCTTGGTCGTCAGATAGGCGGCCCCCTTAGCTCTAAGGGGACCGGTCGTGTAATGAAGGGCGGCCCCTTTATCACTAAGGGGGCGTCCATTTAATTTCGCCAAACACCCTCTTTCAGTGTTAAACACAAAACCAAACACTCACAAAATTTGTCCTATCCCTTCCTGTTGTTGCTGTGACACACACACACACAAAACCACCATAATTCAATCTCCAAACTCATAATCAATCCAATTTGGCAAGGGGAAAACACCAACAACTCGATTAACAACATCTATTGTAAGATTTTTCATACTTTTCTCTTTTGATTTCATCCAATTTTGTTCTTAATCAAAATTGGGTATTTTTAAATTTTTCGTGTTGTGTCTTTTTATTCTCTTGTGATTATGATTAAGTAATGTATAACTATCATGATTCCCTTAGAATTAGGAATTCGAATTTGCAATAAAATTGATTCACAAAATTTTTGTTGTGTCAAAATTTTTTAATTTCAAATTTTTTTAAAACATGAACTTACACATTGTTGTTTCATGCCAAAAACACGTTAAAATGAACACATATCTATTGTCAAAACATATATATAATTCAATATACAGTTTTTGACATCTTTGGTCAAGTTCTACAAAATAAGGGAGTGTTTGAATCAGCTACTAGAATCCTTGTCTAGAGTCGAAATGATCATTGCTTCATTTTGTTACGTATATAAACACATGATAAACATGTATTAGTCGTCAAGATATATAATTAATACATATTTTGATACTTTTAGTAAAATCTCTAATATAAAGGGGCGTTTGGATTATCGTATAAAATTATGGTCTAGAGTCAAAATAACCATTATTTCACTTTTGTTAAGTTACATATGATGAATTCATACTAGTTGTTGAAATATACAACTTAATGTATATCATTCGACGCTCATGGTCAAGTTTGTCCTTATTAAAGGGGCGTTTAGATTATTTCCTAGAATTTAAATCTAGAGTCGAAATAATTCCCAAACTACTTATTAAGCATAGGAACACTTGACGGGATTAAACTAGGTGTCGAAATACATAATTCAATGTATATATTTTTTACATTCTAAGTTGAGTTAAATTAAATAAGGAGCGTTTTGATTACTTCTTAGGTTTTATTTTTTAGAGTCGAAGTAATCTTTGTTCCATATGTGTTGTTTTAAACTTCATTTTCTTTTATTATATATGTATATTTTTTATGGTAATTTATTTTATTGTTGTCTTGTTTAGGTGATAAATATGCCTTGAGCAATTGTTGGAGATGTTCCTCTCACTAAATCATACATTCCCAAAGTGTCCAAAACACCTGGGATTTCTCCCACTATCGCAAACTTCTACAAACCTATCAAAGATCGATGCATTCACGAAGGTAGAGTTGTTGATCAACTTTACTACACATCTCATTACATTGATCGTTGTTTTTCCAATGTCCATCTCAATTGTCTCTACCAAATCAATGTGCCAATTGTTCCTCGTTTTGTTCTGGACTTCTATAGTTAATTCACTCTTCAAAGAGAGGACTCCGGTCACATCATAATCTCTTTCATGATTCAAAACGAATTCATCACTCTCTCTCGCATAATTCGGCCAAATTCTCAAAATTCCATACAATGGTCAAGCCGTCTTCACAAATGAATGGGATCTTTCTTCTCTTGCATTTTTCCAAGAGACTTAAGGACCATACTATACCGATCTCCCTACTCCTGATGAAATTCATCAATTTCTTAGATTTGAACGTGTTGATTCAAATCATACCATCAAAAACAAAGCTGTCACTCTCACGCCTAATCAAGTCCTTACTAAGGAAGTTAGAGAAGACTTGAAGCATTGGGAGAAACTTATTCGTGAAAATATGCTCAATCTCGGAGGTCACCGGGACCACCTCTCGGCTTGTCTTTCATATATATTATATTGTATTCTAGCCGAGCAACAATATAATCTAGCCTATTTCTTTGTCAAACGAATCGAAAGTGCTAAAGCCACTCCAAACGCCCACCTTCCTTATGGTATGTTCTTGACACATCTCTTTCGATATGTCATGGAACACTACCCTCATCTTGACAACGACATTTATAAAGTCGTTGACCGAGTCATGCATCCTCTAGCTCTGAGACATACTCGTAGACCTCGAAGTGACCGTGGTATCCCAAAGGCCTGTCACTCCATCTCATCTTCATCCACTCATCACTTTGGATCATCATCTCATCAAGAAGATGACGATAATGATGAGGGGACCTCTCGAGCTAGCACTCCATCTCCTAACTCTTATCTTAATTCTATTTCACCTCTTACTTATCAAACTTACAACATCCCCACATCTTCTGAACAAACTGACCGTCTCCTTTTTTAACGTTAAACCACCTTGCTTAATCAAACACAACAAATACATGAGAAAGTGAGAGGAGGATTCAAGTCTTTCGGAAAAGCACTAAAAGGAGTTTTTGGAAAGAAGAAGAAATGAAGATGTAGGATCAAAATAACTTAGTTGAATGACTTGTATGAAACTTTATTATGTGAATTTTCTTTATGTTTATTTGTTTGTGTGACGATGACCCGATTTCATCGGAAGAACTTGAACTTGTTTAAGTTTATTTAGGACCTCTAATCATTATGCCTTAATATTATGTTGACATAATTATGCATCTTTGTTTTATGTATATTTAGTTGTTTCATGCACATCTCTATATTCACATGCATAGGACTTGCTGCAAATTGTTCACCAAACACAACCATTCTTACAAATTTTTTTGCTAAAAATCAAAATTTGGGTGTCTGAAAAGTATCAGATTGGCGGCCCCCTTAGCTCATAAGGGCGGCCCCTTTATCAATAAGAGGGTCGGCCTACCTGCTCACAGGTTTTACTCTTTCTTTCTGTTTTTTGACCCTCTTTTACTTAGCCTCAGCTATCCTTACCTAGAAAACACGAACATTATTTGGAAATGCTTAAACTAACTCAAATTTATACACTTCTAAACCATTCCCTTTTAATAAATTGCCTACCATTTTTCACTACCAATTCATCATCTTCTTCATTTGTCATCAACCACCATTACCTCCACTAAAGCTTTTACCTCTAAACTTTCCAAAAGACCAAAAATTAACATAATTCAACCAAAACAATAATTCATTGACCTCACTCATGATGACACCAAAACACCTTCCCCGAAATACCAAGTCTCATCACCAAGTGCCCCAAATGCACCCTCAAAAACTCCATCCACCATGGCCACTTCTTCATCCTCCATTGCCTCTAAACTTAAATCACCAACCTCTTCCACATCACCATCAACCAATGGCTACTTAAACTCACCGCTTTCTCCTCCTCTAAGAGTACCTCCACCACCTCCAACTCAAGAAAGTGAACCCATGGAGATCACTCTCACTCTTTTACCAATCACTCCACCACCTTCAATACTCTATCACCTCCACCACATCTCTTTGGTCATCACATTCCATGGAACCTTCTTGAAGCACATGGAGATTCATGCTTATGTTACATTCATAACCGAACACTTATATTTGGCTTGAGGGATGAACTTCAATACATGTTTTCTTACATTGAGCACATGCTTTCACAACCACCACCACCATTTTCACCACCACTACCATCAATTTATCCAAACTAAACATACTTTATGTTTAGTCACTCATGCTTCAAATAATTTTTAAGCCAACCTTTTAAAAGCAAGTTATATGCCAACCTAGGAAAATTAAGACTTTTGTAGTTTTTATTTATGATGTATTATTATGCCTTAAGCAGAATATTTCCTTTTAATGCATGCTAGTTGTATGATTGTGTGGTACACACAAGTCTTATGTTGAATGAATGAACTTTTGTTCTATGTTTTTAAATATGCAATTAGTAAATTAGTTAGTTGTCTCCTATATGAATATATACTTGACTTTAATTGGTTGATATTTGTGATGGTTAGCTAACACAAATTCATTGTAACCATGTTTAAATATTTTTCATGACATTGCTATATGTTAGAAATATTGGTCTTGTTTCTTTAACTTGGTATTGTAGCAAAGTTACCATAGCTCGATTCCTTGGTGCCCTCGAATGAAGGGGGTACACATCAAGGGGGAGCATTCATTCTGTCGATTTAACGCGTATTCATCGACGAAGCCTTTTTGATTCTACAAAAAGGGGAAGAAATGGAAATAAAACTCCCTAAATACTTGTTTAATTTTTTTTACATTTAATGAGTTTAGATTTTGTAATCATCAAATAAGGGGGAGATTATTGATAGAAATAATGCCTAAAAACGTTATTAATATTGTTCGACCTCTCTACGCTTTGATAATCACAAAATGTAAAAAGCTCAATGTAAAATTAAACGTAAACAAGTAATTAGTCGTAAATTTTCATTTTGAAAATTTTATCACTTAAAGGTATGAATAAATGAATGCTTAATGCATTTTATGATCAAAGGAATTTTTATTCAACATCATATTTTTGTTATAAAATGTAACAAAATAATTTATATCTTATACAAAACATTTTTACATTTATAAGAAATATTTTATTCAAAATAAATGTTTTGAATTCAAATTTTCCACCTAAAAACAGGTATATTTGATCCAGGAAACACCTCCCCTGGAAAAGACAAACAAGGGAGCATCTGGCCTTAGGTGTCCCCCTTAGTGATAAGGGGGCCGACACATGAGCTAAGGGGGCCGGCCAGTCAAAAACGCTCTTAGCTTTGCCTATAAATAGCAGATTGTTCCCAACTGATTTTTCACCTTTTGGACACATTTTCTTTTTGTTCTAAATTCAGTTTACATTCACTTCCATTCCTATAATCATTTAATTCTAAGTATTTGTTTTCAAGTGATCCAAGCTTAGACCCTCAAGTGCAAGAGAAGAATACTTTGTACCATCAAGTTACGAAGTATTATAGCTTAGTTTGTGTTCTCGTAACATAGTTACGATTGTGTTATAATTAGTAAATCATTTGTGCATCTTGTGTAATTGTGTGTATTAGTTAGATCGTGGTGATCATAGAGAGTATAGTTAGATCGTGGTGATCACAGAGAGTATAGTTAGATCGTGGTGATCGTAGAGAGAATAGTTAGATCGGGGTGATCGTGTTAGTGCTTAGGTGAAGTGATATCATGTTAGTGTGGTTAGTATTTTAGTCCTCAAAATACAAAGTGTGTGGTAGACTGGTTCTAGCTAAGATTAGAACTCGACATTTGGCTTAGTGTTGGAAATTGGTGTAAGCTACTTGTGTACGGTTTTCTCTGTCTAAAGGGAGTTTGTTGACATAGTAATGAGAACTCTCTAGTTGGGTACTCGGGGAGTGGAGTAGGGTGAAGAGGAGCTTCGTTACCGAACCACTATAAATCCTTGTGTTGTGGTTTGATCTTTCTAACTCTTATCTCTTGTCTTACATACTTATTTATCTTGTTATTATTCATTTACTTAGTTAAATTGTTCATATTATGTGTACTTAGAGATCACATAAAATCGAATCTAAGTTTTTATAAACAAATAATACACTAAACCAAAAGGCGGTAAACTATTCAACCCCCTTTTAGTTTTCCACAGGTATTTATGAAATGGATATGCATAATCTTTATCCAATTGTTAGTTGTATATTTAATGTTAGAAACAAAAGAGCCAAACATGCGTTGGACTCTTCTTATCTATGACATTGTCATCTTGGTCATATAAACAAGAAACGGATGGACAAGCTTCAGCGTGATGGGATCTTGCAACCCACTCACGATAAATCACTTAAGAAATGCAAGTCTTTTATATCTGGGAAGATAAGGATCTATTAGGACTTATACACACTAATGTATGTGGCCCTTTTTGAACTGTGTCAAGAGAGGGTGCTAGTTACTTCATCACCTTACAGATTATTTTAGCCGTTATCGTTATGTTTACTTGATGAAACATAAACATGAGGTGCTTGAAACATTTAAGGTCTTTCAGAATGAAGTTGAAAATCAACTCGGTAAAAAAAATAAAGGCGATTCGATCCGATCAAGGAGGCGAATATCTGAGTTATGAGTTTGTTAATCACATGAAAAGTTGTGGTATTGCATCCCAACTTACTCCACCTTATACACCACAACATAACGGGGTGTCGGAAAGGAGGAATCGGACTTTACTTGATATGGTTTGATCCATGATGAATCTAACAACTCTGCCAAAATCCTTTTGGGGATATGCTCTCAAGTCTGTGGCTCGCATTCTCAATATGGTTCCAACCAAGAAGGTTAAAAGGACGCCTTATGAAATATGGCACGAGAAAGCTCCCAAGTTGACCTACTTAAGGGTTTGGGGTTGTAACGCACTCGTGAAACGAGACACACCTGACAAACTTGATCCTAGATCCATTAAGTGTATTTTTATAGGATACCCAAAGGAAACGATTGGTTACTACTTCTACTATCCTCTAGAGATCAAAATTTTTGTTGCTTAAAATGCGGAGTTCTTTGAGAATAGCCTCATGGTACAAGAAGCAAGTGGGATTTGTGGACTTCTCGAATCGAGTGGGAGTGACGGAGGACTTGAATTAATTCAAGAAGAAGATACACAACCTTCTAAAAATACTAGCAAAATACATAATGAGGTCGCGCCTATCGAGGTTGAGCCCCAAAATGTTGAAGTTCCTATTCGTAGATCCGCAAGGATACCGCAAGAACCAGGTAGATATGTCTTCTATGTTGATAGTGAGGAATATGAATTAGGGGATCTTAATGAACCACCTAATTACAAGGTTGCATTATCAGATCTTGAATTTGACAAATGGCTTGAAGCTATGAATACGGAAATGCAATCCATGAAAGATAACCAAGTCTGGCTATTGGTTGATCTTCCTCCTAATGGTCGAACTATTGGGAGTAAATGGCTTTTTAAGAAAAATACAAAATGGATGGCAATGTACACACCTTTAAATCTCGTCTGGTAGCAAAAGGCTACACCCAAACCTACGGTGTAGATTATGGGGAAATCTTCTCTCCTGTTGCAGACATTAGAGCTATAAGGATTCTTTTAGCCATAACCACGTTCTATGACTAAGATTTGGCAAATAGATGTCAAAAACCGCCTTTCTGAACGGTCACCTAAGCAAGGATGTATATATGGTGCAACCTGAGGGGTTTGTGGATCCGAAACATCCTAACAAAGTATGCAAACTTCAACGTTTCATTTATGGATTGAAGCAAGCATCTAGAAGTTAGAATAAAAGATTTGATGTGGAAATCAAGAAGATTGGTTTTACTCAAAATCCTGATGAGTCATGTGTATATCTCAAAGCTAGTAGGAGTAATGTTGTGTTCCTAATCTTGTATGTTGATGACATATTACACATGGGAAATAACGTTACAATGCTGCAAGAAGTTAAATCTTGGCTTTGTAAGTGTTTTTCTATGAAAGACTTCGGAGAAGCAGCATACATCTTAGAAATCAAGATCATACGTGATAGATCTAAGTGGTTGATTGCTCTTAGTCAAAGTGCTTATCTAGATAAAATCCTAAAGAAATTTTGGATGGAAAACTCCTAGAAGGGGTATACTCCAATGATAGAAAAGCTTGAATATAGAAAGTCCTAAGGTGCTAAAACACCTAGTAAGGTACAACGTATGCAAAGAGTTCCTTATGATTCGACTATAGGTTCAATCATGTATGCGGTCAGATGTACTAGACCTGATGTTGCCTTTGCGCAAAATTTGTGTAGTCGTTTTTAGCAAAATCCTAGTGAGATTCACTAGACTGCTATTAAAGCTATTCTTAAGTATTTAAGGAATACTAAAGATATGGTTCTTGTGTATGGGGCAAAACCTGAAGCTAAGCTAAAAGTATCTTGTTATGCTGATGCTAGTTTTCAAACAGATAAGGACGATACCAAATCCCAAACGGGATATGTGTTCGTACTTAATGGTGGAGCCGTAGACTGGAAGAGTGCCAAGCAAAACACTACTGCTATGTCTTCTACAGAAGCTGAGTACATTGCTGATGCTGAAGCATCAATGGAAGCCGTCTGGATGAGGAAATTTATTGATGGACTTGGAGGTGTCGTTCCATCGAATAAAAGACCCATGGAGATGCTATGTGACAATGAGCCTACAATAGCGATCGCCAATGATCCCAGAATTTTAAAGGGAGCCAGACATTTTTAGAGGAAATATCACTACATTCGTGAAGTAATTCAAGAACGTGAGGTTGTCCTTAAGAAAGTTCATACAGATGACAACGTAACTGATCCGTTTACAAAACCAATGTCGTTTAATAAGCATTATGAACATGCTATGTCGATTGGAATTGTTCCTGCTAGTAGTCTCATCTAAATATGTGATTTATTAGTTAGTATTTGGATGATGGGACGTTAAACGATTATTATTTTAATAAATGAATTAATTTACGTAGTATATTGTTTTCATTTCATAATAATTGTGTTATATACTTGCATGTTTATATCCATGAATGACTTGTAGCATTTTAAAGCTATGTCCAAAACCAGTTAACAATATGGGAGTGTTGTTAAGATAAGGTAAATATGAGTGTTCGGCTATATTCTGGAGAATATGTAAAGATGATTCTGCCAACTTCACATGTTATTCAATGTTGTTGAATATTGAATACCCCACCTGTGTTAATCACTTTATGGATCGACGTCATTGGGTGCATTACACACATGGTGAAAGTTATGTTTATCCTTAAACTTGAGATGCAAGCGGGTTTTGCATGTATGGATATAATTTCTTGATTATAGTCTACTAAGGGCTATTTTCAGAAATGTTTTGAAGTACATGACGGACACTTATAGTCAAAATAGGATTTGTTCCTCCACGTGTGTAGGAGTAAGATACTTAATGGGCCCCTCGTTGAGTTGATCATATATTTGCATGGCCGTGCCCAAAGTGTAGTTAAGATGATTCTTTTTACATTTGGTGATCTGAATCAATACAGATGCGAGAAACAAAAACTTTAAACTATAGAATGACTATTGATCCATATCCATATTTAACATTGTATCTGAAACAAAAGGATATGATTGACTGAAACCATTGAAGGCTGAGTTGTTTACTAAAACTGCATACTTAGGTATTTCTGAGAGCATTAATGATGTTGCTAGACTATTCATCAATGTTAGTATGTTATATTATATGACAAAGACATTTGCAAGTGGGAGCTGTTGGTTTGTGCTCATGTCATACGCATATTTATACAGCTGGAAATACGTGGGCCTACGGGGTCACACACCTTTACACTTAGATATCATTCTATTAATGTTTATAATAATATATTTGTATAATTATTATTTATATTAATATATGATTTGACGAAAGAACACTAACGGTCGTTAATTAGTTCGTTATTAATAATGTAACACCCCCAAAATACGATACGCAGCGAAATACAACATTTGGGGTGCTACATCACGATACAATCACACAAGTCATAACAAACAACTTTAAAATAGATGTTTGTTAAATAATTTTTATTTATTTCGTTTGAAAAGAATCAAAGTACAAAGGTCCCAAAAACTAGCGTAGAAAATTTATGTCTACAAGTCACTTTACGGCTTCATTTCTAAAATATTTCTATCATTTATTGACACAAGTTCACCGATTCACCGTCCTTGATATCCGCGTTCCGTCCCATACAATCCATCTTCAATACCTAAACCTGAGATACATGCTTAAAAAGGTCAACAAAACGTTGAGTGAATTCATAGAGTTTACACATAACAATTAGAACGCATATTTGGTTCAACAAAACATATAACATTGCTCGTACGACAAGTTATCAAAATAATGATTTCCAACTAAATGAGCCAGTGTACCGAAACTTAACACATTCATCCCGTAGGACAAAATAATGTCCAAGAAGTATGCCACTTCTCCTAATACTAACTATAAAATGTCCGTTACAGGGTGCTCACGACTGATTCAAACCTCGGACAGGGTTGTCAAACCCAATAGATCTATTTAATGCATTAGCGTTCACCTGCAACTAGGCAACTAACGGTCACACAGTAAAATACATGTACTCAATAGTGAATGGAATCATATTTAGTATCAAAACATATTGTGTTCTCATTTTCATAAAACAACAAGTATCCCCCTCGTAGGTTAAAAACATTTAAAATAGTTTAAAAGCGAGGCTATGAACTCACCTTGATCTAAGTCGAAGATCAAATAACCAAAACAATCATGAACTACTCGACAACGAGCTCGACCGCGACCTATAACTTATGTCGTTCAATTATTATATCGTAAGATGCGATCGGATAGTGCGCGCATCGCAACTATCAAAATAGTATAAATATACATACACATGTGATGAGAAATCCACTTGCACGTCCTAGATCCTAAACTTCACTTAATTGAGTTACGATCATTCTTTTATTTATGTTACACGTTACTTAATCGAAAACTTTCTTTTTTCGGAAACTTTCTATTCTTAGAAAGTTACTATTTTTGGAAAAGTTACCATTTTTAGTAGGTCTCGTCTTCTAAATATATTTATAATAATATTTAGTTATATCGTCGAACTTTCGACATTCAATTTGATTATCGTTTACTCGTATCGGTTTTATATTCGAAGTTTTATAGCAACAATCATTAGTGAAGGTACTGCCTCCATGTTTTCACAAACAAATAGATCTGGTATGTGTAGATTGTTTCTTCTTATTCAAAGTTTCTCAACAAGCTCTGATACCACTTGTTGATCCCACTTGAATAGATCTTGCTTAGCTTGTAAAAGGCTTAGTTGTATTGAATAAATCCAAGACAACTATGATAGAAACTTTGATTGAATATATCAAAGACTATGCGGAATCTAGTCTATGATATTAAGAAGAATAAGCAATAAAACAGTAACAAACAAGATTGTATAATACCAAACTTTCAGCCTCAATATATTAATACGAACACTCTTAATAGTGTTAGGGTTATACAAAACCTTGAAGCTATAACAAAACGATTTCTAGATGATATATGAAGATGAGATATTGAGATACTAACCTACATGCCCTAGGGTCTCCTTTTATACACCAAGGAACCCTAATGGGCTTACAACGCGTTTTCTATACATACATATCTTTTCCTAAAATATCTCATTCTTATCACATCAGCAGTACTAACATATAACTAACAGTACTAACTTATAACTGACAGCAGAAACTCTTCTAGCAGTAGTAACTAATACTAGCAGTAGTAACTTTACAACTAGCAGTAGTAATGACTTAGAATATTTCCTGCAGTCTTCACCAGCAGTAGAAACTATAACCAGCAGTAGTAATCTTCATAACTAGCAGCAGTAACTTGAACCAGCAGTAGTAACAGTTAAGAAGCCTTTTATTCCCAACAATCCTCCCCTAAACTTGATATTCATCATATTAATCATCAAGTTTCTTCAATAAAATCTTCTTAATCCTCAGGAGGATGTATTCAAACACTCTTCTACTTCTTAAGCTGTGATCTTGTAAATCTGAGAAGTTCATAAGCCATTTCACACTCATGATCAACTTCTAGTCTTCTACTCAACATCCTTGAAAGCATTTCTTGTGTAAGAGGATACTTTCTTTCTACCAGTATGTGAATAGTAATTCCAGTATCTGTCAATAGTAAATGAATTCCACATGAATCAAATAACCTCCAACTTATCAATGTGTAGTCCTGTTGAGCTTTCCATATTTCATCTTCCTCACTTGGCTCAAATAAAGTTATAAGATCTCCCTAAAGTAATCTGTCATATCCTTTTGGGCTTGCTGTTTCAAATCTTTCCTTTACCAGCCAGTATAAATCTAACACATCTTGCCTGTATAAATATTTTGTCTTCTGGTAGAATGTGTGTCTTCCAGTCAACTATTGGATATTTTGTAGATAATGATTCAACATTGACAGCTTCACCATCTTTTGGAACTACCTCTAAACAAAGTTGAAGTTCTGCCTTTTCTGCATCATCCTCTAGTTTTTGTCTCTTGAGACTTTCTTCATCAAGTTCTTCACCTGCTCCTTTCTTACTAACTGTTTCCTTTCTACTGCTTTCAGTTTTCTTTCCACTGCCTTCCACCACCTCTAAATCCATAGGAACAAATAAATTCACCCTCTTTATTTCTTTGTCAAACAACATCTGAATTTCTTCAAAACTTTTGTTCTTTAACTGAGTGTGTTTGTATCCAGCCATATTTCTTAGATAGGTAGACATTTGATTCCTCTTTTGTGCTTTAGTTGGTGGTTTTCTTCTGATCTTTTCAGCTCTAAGCTTTGCAAAGTGCTTCTTCCTTTTGTCCATTAACTCTACAAACAATCTTGACCTTTCTTCGATGGTCAATTCTCCATGTTCTTCTGCTTGTAGTCTCTGAGCTAACTCATAGTCTGCCTCCATCATAGCTTGAGTATTATCCCCATGAAATTAAGTTAGCCTCTTCTTCTCTTTGTATTGTAACCACATTCTTCTCTTCAGTCTAACTCAGCCTTCACTTCTACTACAAGTTTTCTTTTAGCCACTTCTTTATCAAACTTGATCTGATCTTTTTTCTTTAATGGCTTCTTTGGTTTAATCATTTTGGCTTTTACCTTGTCTTTTAGATCATGTTGCAAAGGAGGTACTGCTTTTCTTGTTCCAGACTCACTGGGTTCTTGCATAGTCACTCCTCTTGTTGGTCTAGTAGCAGGCTCACTAGATTTTTCTTTTGATCCTCTTTTTTTGCTTTTTCTTTTGATTTCTCACTTCTCATCTTCATAAGTGTCTGAGCAATTGTGAGATCTTCATCTTCAATAACATGAAGAGTACTTGGCTCAGCAGAACTAACAGATACACCAGCAGTAATAATTGGTGCACTGGCAGTAGTAATATCAATATCCTGATCATACCTCCCCTAAGTCTTTGCATCCTCTTGAAACCATGAAATATCATCATCTTGGTCTTCATTCCTCCCTTGTTTGGATGCATCCTCCTGATCACCTAAACTCTTTTTAGCAGAGGACTCTATCCTGACTTTGAATAATCTCCTCTTGAGTTGTAGAGTTCTTGCCTTTTTCTTCTTTTCTAATTTCTTGACTCTCTTCTTTAGACTATTAATCTCCAAATCCTGAGCAGTCTTGACATTCTCCAAGGCAAGAACCCTGTCAAAAAATTTTGTACAAATTTCCATTAATTCCATAATTTTTAGTATGTCCTCCCCAGTTCCAGGTGTGTTAACTCTTGAGAGAGGTAGATCATTGGACTGTTTAGACAACCTCTCAAACCTAGTTTGAGCAGGTCTGTCCCCCAATATGGTACCTTGGCTCTTGGGACCACTACCTGAACTAGTTCCCTAGGGAATAGGCTCATTAAGTGTTGTCATGGGTTGGGTCATAATTATGCTACCACTGTCCTGCTCTACATCTAAGCTAGCAGCAGTAGTGGCAACCCTTTCCACACTGTCTCCCTTCTCCTCATAGACAGTCTCATCTGCTACAAGGGTAGTAGGTCCACTAGACTGAGATATCTCAGTGGCCTTTCTTTTGGTTTTCCTATGTTTTTTGGTCTTTTGGGGTTGTGATGATGATGGAACAGTAGGGACTGGTTCAATAGTAGATGGTGAAGCAGTAGTAGGTGTGTGTTGAGATTTAGTGGGTTGTCATGAACCTTCACCCACATCTGCTTGTGGTTGTATTAACATAATAGCAAACAATGGTGTCACAGTCCCTGAAAAATCTTTTCCTTGCCTTCTCATGTTTGTAAAAACCTTTTTAGTATGAGAAGGTGTATCATATTCATCATTAAAAACTGGTGTAAGATTTTCAATTTGATTGTTCAAAAACAGTTGTAAAAACCTTGGATACATTAAAAACTTTTTAGAATTAGGATCCAAGTTTCTCAACATACCATCAAAAATCAATTTAGAAAAATTAAATTTTTGATTCTTAGCTAAACATATAACTGCAGATGCAATATTTGTACCAAATTCATTCCAAGCAGTTGATTTTGAACTTAAACATTGCAAGATGGTATGTATAAGATACTTCCATTGAGAGGAAAAATAAGATTTATAAAAAGTAAGTCTATCAGAAAGATTCTCATATCCCATCAATTGAAGGTTTTCAAAAATTTTAGTATTTGTGAGACAAGCAATACCATCCTCATCATTAAATTGAAGATCTCTCCTCACAGATGATTATGATATTACTATAGCCTTCCCATTAAATTTGACTCGTATTTGTCTTACATTATTGACTATTTTGATCTTTACAGTAGACCATAACTGCTCAATATAGGACACATACATAGTTGGACTTATAGTTAAGGCATATCTGATAGGGCTAGCATTCAGAAAGTCTACTATCTCATCAAAATCAACATGCTTTGTGGATTTTTCCATGTAAGCGACCATGTTGTGTGAATCAACAAATTTTAGAGCCTTCATGAATGATAATTGTTGAAGTTGGTTATGAAATTGAGTTTGGGTTTGTGATTGAGAGTATTTAAATGATTAAGAAGAATTTTAGGTGTAACCGAATACACTTAAATAGGTAATATATTTAAATGCCTAGCGGTACTAAGGTTTGCCCAGCAATACTATGTTTTAACCTCAATTCCATCCCAAATATCTTTTCCATCATCAAAGTAACATTTTAACTCACAAGAACTCACAAGAACTCTCATTTATTTTAGCACACTTTTCTCTCTGTCTGTTTTTCCTTTCTTTCAATTCTTTTTGCTCACTTAATCACTCTGTCTGTTTTTGCTTTCTCTCAATTCTTTTTGCTCACTTAATCACTCTGTCTGTTTTTGCTTTCTCTCAATTCTTTTTTGCTTACTTAATCACTCTGTTTGTTTTTACTTTCTCTTAATTCTCACAATATTAAGTATAACTAACAGTATTAACTTGGAAGTATTAAGTATAACTAACAGTACTAATTATACTTAACAACAGAAACTTGAAGTTACCAGTACTAACTCAAATTTCCATCCTTAGCATCTTTTGCATTCCATTCAAAGTAGTATTTGTGTATAGTCCGCTGCATATAAACACATTTTATCTCCCCTCAATCAATACTTCAGAGGTTAAGCATTCCAATGCTAGCAGTCAAAAATTGAAAACGACTAACATCAAATGCCTTTGTGAGTAAGTCTGCAACATTGTGATCAGTGTGAATCTTGATCACTTGAATTAATCTCTTCTCATATGAATCCCTAATGAAGTGATGTCTAATCTTAATGTTCTTAGTCTTTGAGTGAAACACTAGATTCTTAATAATGATAATAGTACTCTCATTGTCAATGAAAATCTTGGTGTTCATAAAGTTGTATCCATAATCAAGCAATTGATTTTGGATCCATAACACCTGTCCACAACAATTTGATGCAGCTAGATATTCTGCTTCAGTTGTAGAATTTTCCACCACAGTTTGTTTCTTGCATTTCCATAAAATCAATCTGCTTCCAAGAAATTGACAACCTCCTGTTGTGGATTTTCTGTCTAAACTTGCACAAGCATAGTCACTGTCATTATAAGCTTCCAAATCAAATGGTGAGTCCTTAGGATACCAAAGGCTCAATTTAGGTTGAACTTTTGAAGTATCTAAAGATTCTTTTCATAGCATAAAGATGTGAAACTTTAGGTTTGACTTGGAATCTTACACATGCATATACATCAAACCTAATATAAGGCGTTGAAGATGTTAAATACATCAATGAGCTAATCATTGATCTATATAAGTAAACATCAACATATTTAGCATTTTTATCCTTCATCAAAGGCTTTGAAGTTTCCATAGGAGTACTTATTGTCTTTACAGTTAAAAACCTAAACTTTTTCAAATTTTTTGATCCATATACTTGTCTTAACTGATGAAAATCACATCATCTTTCTGTGTCACTTGCAATCCTAAGAAGAATGTGAGCTTTCCCATAGAACTCATCTAAAACTTCTTATGCATCATCTTCTCAAACTCTATACATATCTCCTTCTTTGTAGACCTAAAAATGATATCATCAACATAAACTTGAACAAGTAGAATATCACCTTTGACCCTTTTAATGAACAAAGTCTTATCTATTTGGCCTCTCTGAAATCCATTGTCCAATAAGTAAGTGGACAAGGTTTCATACCAAGCTCTGGGAGCTTGATGCACACAAAGAGCCTTTTCTACTTTGTAAACTATGTGAGGGAAGTCTGGGTCTTCAAAACCTAAGGGTTGACAAACATAGACCTCCTCTTTAATCTTTCCATATAGAAAAGCACTCTTCACATCCATCTGGTACACCACAAAGTCTTTTTTAGAGGCAGCAGCTAAGAATAGCCTGATTACTTCAATTCTGGCAACTGGAGCAAAAACCTCATCATAATAAATTCCTTCTTCTTATGTGTACCCTTCAGCAACCAATCTAGCCTTGTTCCTGATCACAATGCCTCTTTCATCTTTCTTGTTCCTGTACACCCATTTAGTATCAATGGCTCTTTTACCATGTGGTAAATCCACCAAGGTCCAAACCTATTGTAACTTGAACTACAGAAGCTCTTCTTGCATTGCTTCTATCTAGCTTAGATCTTTTAATGCTTGGATTACATTCTTGGGCTTTGCATGTGATAAGAAACATGCAAACAAACAATTTTGAAGGTCTTTATGGTTGATTCTCTGTTGCAATGAACTAAACATACCATGTTCAGTCAAATTCTTGGTCATCCTTCTGGTTTGAGGTGCTGAATGTATATCTCCATTGATTTGTTCAAAAGGGTAATCCTTGTGAAGTTTGGTAGTTGGAATGAGACTGATAGGTATAAATGAATTCAAATTGTTCATGTCAGCCTATGCACCATTATCTTCCTCATCATCTGAATAGACAATCTCTTCTAAATTAGGCATATTTTGATCATCAACACATCCATAAACTATATTCTCATCAACAACATTATCCTTTATGCCAGCACCATTAATAGTTGGACTAACAATATTAATATTGTTAGTGCTATTGATATTTGTTTCCTTATCTTAATTAACTCTTGGCTCCTCTATGCTTGGAACCTCACTATCTTTGTTCACTGGATCTTCAACATCCTTCTTTTCCTCCTCCCTTGATGGTTTGAATCCAGCATCAGGTGAATCTATTGAACTAGAAGAGAATTGTTGAGTTTGAGGCCATAATGGTAACAATATGTAATCTTTGTCAGGTATTGTCTCCACTCTAGCTTTACCTGCATCATTACATGCTTTTGTACCTGCATTATCATTAGATTGATTCCCTGTAACAACTGGCTTATAGTTCATAGATTATTTAGTGCATCTATATCAAATAGCCAATTGGGTCCACTTCCTGCAATATTAGATGAATTCTCACTAAATTTAACTTGCAGGTTCTCCTCTACAATCCTAGTTCTACTGTTGAGTACTCTGAATACTTTGCTATTTGTAGAGTATCCTACAAAGAACCCTTCATTAGCCTTTCCATTAAATTTATCTAGGTGATCTATGGTATTAAGGATTGTAACAGGACACCCAAATGGTCTCATGAATCTTAAGGTAAGTTTTCTACATAGAAAAAGTTCATAAGCTTGTTGTGAGGATTGATAACTAACAACCTATTTTGGACATAACAAGCATTAACTGCTTCAGCCCAGAAAGTTGTTGGCAATTTTGAATCAGCTAGCATAGTCCTAGCAGCCTCTATTAGTTTCCTATTTTTCATTTCTGCTACTCTATTTTGTTGTGGGGTCCTAGCAACACTAAATTCCCTCTTAATACCCTTCATTTCACAAAACTAATTCATGACCCTATTCTTGAATTCAGTCCCATTGTCACATCTAATCACTTTTACCCTAAGGTCTATTAGATTTTCTATGTCAGTTATGAATGTTTTAAGGATTTTACTAGTTTCATCCTTTGTGGCTAAAAAGAAAACCCAACAAAACCTACTATAGTCATCTGTGACAACTAGGCAGTACATTTTTTTCATTAGACTCTTTACAAATGTTAGGCCAAACAAATCCATATGTAACATTTATAAAGGTTGGCTGATTGAACTGACTGTTTTGGTCTTACAAGAAGCTCTATGTTGCTTTACCTTTTGACAAGCAACACAGGTTTGATTAATTTTAAAAAAATTTAAAGGTAAACCTCTTACAAGGTTTCCCCTTACCAGTTTATTCATTGTTTTGAAATTTACATGTCCAAGCCTCCTATGCCAAAGATTAGATTCATATGGTATGGGTTTTATAAAGAGACAAGTGAGACCTCCTTGAGGAACAACATTCCTTAAATCAACACTGTACATGTTATCCTTTCTAGGAACTTTAAGTAAAACATGACTTTCATCAGTTAACTTTAAGTCTGGAGATAGAACAACACATTCAGTATCAGTAAAAAGAACATTATTCTTCTTGTCACACATTTGTGAGACACTAAAGAGGTTAAACTTTAATTCCTTTACAAAATACACATCTTTAAAATCCAGTTTACCAGTTCTTATTTTACCTTTCCCTGTAATTTTCCCTCCTTTGGAATTACCTCCAAAGGCAACAAATCCTCTATTAATTACTTCATAATCTGTAAGATAGGATCTATTTCCTGTCATATGCCTAGAGCATCCACTGTCAATCACCCCTTTATCCTTCAAATCTTGCTATGGATTGCCCTCCACAAAATGGTAAGAAAATTAGTTTCTTTTAGGGACCCAAGCCATTACTGACTTGGATCTACCTTGTGCATCAATATAGTCAAATCTTTTTAAGTTCATTGATGAACCATTGTGTATAGAGACATGGTCTAAAACTTTTTTGCTTTGGTCTCTAGACCCAATATGTTGATGCCTTAATAGCATTAGCCTCATTTCCCTTATTATCACTTACTACTGCTTTTGGCCCAACAGTAGTAACGTTTCCTTTAACAGTATTAACTTTTTCATTGAAATTATTGTTCTTATTTGTTGTAAACTTATTAAAGGGCCTTCCAACATGTGAATCTGCTTTATTAAAAACATTTGACACTAGTCTTGTACTATTCACTGTTGGTCTTGGGTAAGTATTATTAATTGGTCTGGCAGTATTAACTGATACTGCTACTCTTGAAGAGTTTTGTCTAGCAGTATTAAGTGTTTTAAAGCTAGATTTCATTAAGACTGCTTTTGGAATAAAATTTCTTTTTGAATGGGGGTGAGACATTCTTTGAGAACTTTGATGATTCACCCTTCTAGCATTGTTCCATATAGGTTTTTCCACCATTTTCTTTTCATAGTAATCACAATCTTTGATCAAATGGTTAAAACTGCCACATACATAGCAAGCTTTATTTTGAAACTCAAAATTACTCCTTAATTTCTGAGTCATCAAATTATTCTAGTTTCTCTTATTACCTCTAGGACTTTGAGTATTTTTTTAGGGTATTCAGCTTTCTTATAGTTTTCTACCTTCTTAACAGACTCCCTAGGTGATTTCACATGCTCATTAGTTTTAACAACTTCTACTTTGGCATTACTAGGTTTTCTCTGTCTAGACTTAAACTCAGTTTCATTCTCATTCTCACTGTCAAATATCCAGTCTTCAATAAGTGGTTCACTAATAGACTTAGGTTTTGACTCACTAGTCTTAACTTCACTTGTTGTAACAGCAGGCACACTAGTTACAGACTTACTAAAAACATATTCATCCTTATCAGCAAGTACCAAATCAGGTTTAGGGGGAATGAAGTTCCCAGTATAGGGAGGGGGAACAACATGATATCCTTCTCTTGTTTTGTACTTATCATTCACCTGACTGTCAAACACTTGACTATCATAACCTACACCAGTCTTGAACCTATCACTTACTTGACTATCTAACAGTTTTCTTAGATTCTTAGATGAATTTTCAAACTTCTCTAAGGTAAGTTTTAAATCATCTCTTTCTTTTTCATCTTTTTCAAATTTCTTTCTAAGCTATGTTAGAGCATTATCTCTCAACATAATATCAAGTTTTAAAATCTTTATGTCCTCTTCAAAAACAGCCGCATTCTTTTTATACACATCTAGTCTAGCCTCTATAGATTCTAGACCTGCTTTGTAAGCTCCTACATTTAATTAACACTAATTAAAATCTTTTGTCGGATTATCATAATGTTCTTTGAGAGTTTCATAAGATTTTAAACATGCTTTAGAACAAGTTGATACCTCATTGTCTGAGCTTAAAGAACTTGAAGAAGTGTAAGCCATAAGTGCAAAATTGGTTGGACCTTCTTCTGCTTGGTCATTCCAATCATAGCCAAATCCATTACACTGAGACACTAAGGCATTAGAAGTAGTTTCCTCAACTGGCACAGTCCTTTTGGTAGGCTCCCAGTTCCTGCTGTCTTGATTCTTGGGTGCCCTACACTCCCTAGCAAAATGACCTCTTCTATGGCAATTATAGCATTCCTCCTTGATCTTGTCAAAGCCAAAGGTATTAGTGCCATTAACACCTAGATTCCTTCCTGTCTTCTTGGGAAATCTTCTTTCTCTCATTGTCAGCATTGCCATCTGCCACTTCAAGTCCATCTCCTCTAAATCATTAGGATTAATTTGCTTTAGGTCTTCATTGTCTAATTGTGAACTGTTGGACTAACTAGCAAAGAATGAGTAGATCACAACATCACTCAGACTATCAACATTTGATACCACCTAATAGAACCTAAACACGTGATAGTTCTTAGGATCGTTTAAGCTCAGATTGTTTAGATCTTTATATCTAGGATTAACAATAACATTGAACATAACATATTTATAGCAGAATTAACATAAGAACAATGATATTGTAATAAGATTTCTTCATTATCACTCCAAGCCCCAATTATATTTGATCAAAATATAACGGTTACAACTAATCTATAACAAGATCAAGTTACCTTGACCTTGTGGCTACACCACACAACTAGATGTCTACATTTTCCCTTAGGATACACACACATACATTTTTCTGTGTACACCGAAACTACACGCCTAGAACCTCTTTTTATAACATAAGGAGTCTAAGACTTACAAAGAAAGATAAACATTAGACAACTAAATCATTTAAACATTAAGGAATATCTTCTGTTATCTTTATCTTCTTAAGCAGATCTTTCAGAATCTTCATCTTTTGTAGAATTCCATCTACACGACTTAGACCCTTGTGTTTCATTATTTTGTATCATCAAATCTAGAATTCCCAACAATCTTCCCCTATTTGATGATGACAAAACAAATAAACAGTCTTGTGTGAACTTCATCATAAAGCCTTAATAAATTAATGCTTCCCCTGAAGTTGAGGTCATGGATCTCCCTGAATGATACAAACTTCCCCTTAATTCATATTTCATTTATAACCTGCTCATATCACCACACATAATAAGCTGTAAATCATATCTATGTAATCTTCTTCCCCTTTTTGTCATAATCCAATAGCGGTCTTGTAAAGATAAGCAACTTGAATCATTACAACTACAAACCATATACTACACTGCTAATCCAGCCTTCCAATGTCTCAAATTACCCTCCATGACGCATAATAAGAATAATGAATTCAAAACAGTAAAAACTTAAACTAGCAGTAGTAATAAACAACTAGTAGTAGTAATGAAACCTTTCACCTTAAGTGGTGCATGAACATATCCTGATGGTTAAATGTTTTGTCAATAAGCTTCCCCAAAAACCCATATGTTAACCATCTCTTGAATCTTTAATTCTATAGGCTCTATGTAATGATTACTTAATGAAGCTAATTAAGTATAACGAACTTGATGCTGAAGTAGAATAACCCAAACTTGTGTCTTATATCTTGTACTATCTATGTGACGTAAAACTCATACTAAGACCAAAGTATAAGTAGATCGCAACCTTTTGACAAAATCCTCATCTTCTATGAGACACATAACCAAAGTGATAGCAAATGTGAGCATTAAGCACCATAAGTTTGTAGATCACACACCTTTGCTAGATTTGACAAGTCTTTGTCACAACGTTGTAAGCACGAACAACTTACCTTTAAACATTGTAAGCCGTTTAAGATATGATAAGAACATGTACCCAAGTAATTCCACTTCACCTTCAAATAAGTGATAAACAATCTTCTCCGTAATCAATTGTTTCAATTAATTCCAAAACTAGCCATATAACATAAAAAATCATGTTCCAACCGAGATCCAATCATGTGTGTGTTGTCTAATATCGAATAATGCTAGTAGTTCTAACTTCTTTTAGCAGTAGAAACTTAATATTGACAGCATTAAGTTTCCTTTACCATCTGTGAACAGCAATAGTATTTAATAGTAAACTCCTTAAACATAAGAAACTTGATGTATCTTCTTATATACCCAAAGCTGCAAATCCAAACTTTTTGCTTCTTACAAAAACCAAATCCAAAAACCTTGTTAGGATTTATGTTTTCCTAACTTAGTACCGACAGTACAAATAGTTAGTACTGATAGTTATAGTTAGTATTGACAGTACAAAATGTTAAGTACTAATCAGTTAGTTAGTACCGATAGTAGAAAATAGTTAGTACCGTTTAAGAGATATGTATGAGATATTTTAGGAAAAGTTATGTACGCGTTTTTGTAAGTCTGTTTGGGTTTATCCATGTTCTATAAAAGGATCCCTCTTGACATAGTTAGATACGACCTCAAGATATCTCATAGCAAAATCATATCTCAATAGTTAGTAATCTGTAATCATTCAAAGCAGATTAATAGAAGTTATTATTTAGTTCTTCATTGTTTTTCTTAGTACTTGTGTTAAGATTCCGCATTAACACATAGTATTCATAATCAGTGTTTCTACATAGTCAACTGTATTTATACATCTTAGCTATCATCCTTAATAGGCTGCAGAGATCTATTCAACAAGGGACTCACAAGTGGTGAAGTAGATTAGCGGCATTAACATTCTTAGGGTTATACTTTATAAGATAAGAATTAATCATCCCTGTTTATCCTCATCAGTAGCACTTAGCCCACTGTGTTTAAGCCATTATAATATCCACCCCTTTATGAATCACAACGAGCGATCAATAGTATTACAGCAAAATTTATAAGCAGAGCGTGTATGAAGTCTTATTCAAGATTGATTTTAACAATCGATTACCCCGTGAGTTACCAGCTCTATTAGCATTAAGAGAATTATTCTTAAGAAGTTTATCAATTATCTCATCCATAACCCAAAACCACACTACGATAACAGCAACAATACAAGATCAGTCCTAGAATCAAAGATGAAACCCTTTGTTGCCATTTGTTGATCCCATTCACATATTGTGTCACAGCCTTTATTAAGGATACGAATCAAAAATAGGACAACGATTTAATTTTGAAGGATAAGAGGTCGCTTTGACGGCTAAAAACCTTAACAATTATTAAAACCCTTGCTTCAAAACAGGTTTTGAAACAGCCTTCAAATTCCTTAACTCTTCTTGCTTGAATCCCATGAAGTCATGTATTCTTTCTGCTTACTAAATTAGATCAAACCCTTACTGTCACCGAAATTGATTAGTTACCGAATTAGGGTCTGAAAACCCTAGTTTACCGAATTTGATAGTTTACCGAAAATGAAAACAGAAAATCAATACTTCTTTACTACTTTAAATTTGATTGAAAAACCATGTTAGATCCTAGATCAAGATCCCCGTGGCTCTAATACCACCTGATAATCCCAACTTGAATAGATCTTGCTTAGCTTGTTTAAGGCTTAGTTGTATTAGATAAATCTAAGACAACTATGGTAGAAACTTTGATTGAATATATAAAAGATTATGCGGAACCTAGTCTATGATACAAAGAAGAATAATCAATAAAACAGTAACAAACAAGATTGTATAATACCAAACTTTAAGCCTTAAATAGATTATTATGTAAACACTCTTGCAGTGTTGGGTTGTATAATACTTGAGCTAATATGATTGTCTAGATTGATATGATAAAACTACATACCCTAGGAGAATGAACCCATGCTACCTGATGTAAAGGTATCCAAATCCATTCGCAACCAGAAACCACATATCTCATCAACAAGATCTTTCACTTTAACCATACTACCTTTTTCATAAAGCAAACTTACTACTTTTAATGCCTTAGCAATAGTAATAATGAACCAAGCTGTATTAACAATAAACTAGCAGTATTAATCTTGGCATCACAAATATATACTCACAATCACAAGGCAAGCATCATTAATAATCAAACTGGCAGTACTAACTTCCCTTGCTGGCAGCATTAACTTATATTTGAACCTAAGCAACATTAACTCATGGAAGCAGTATTAACATATCTTGGACGAGCAGTATTAACAAGCATGAGTAGTACAATCTTGAAGCAGCATTAATCTTCTTTGACAGTAGTAACATAAATTAGCAGCTCAAAGTAGATTAGCGGCATTAACATTCTTAGGGTTATACTTTATAAGATAAGAATTAATCATCCCTGTTTATCCTCATCAGTAGCACTAGCCCCACTTGTGTTAAGACCATTAATATCCACCCCTTTATGAATCACACCAGCATCAATAGTAATACCAGCAACATTATCAGCAGGCGTGTATGAAGTCTTATTCAAGATTGATTTTAACAATCGATTACCCCGTGAGTTACCAGCTCTCTTAGCATTAAGAGAATTATTCTTAAGAAGTTTATCAATTATCTTATTCATAACCCAAAACCACACTACGATAACAGCAGCAATACAAGATCAGTCCTAGAGTTAAAGACAAAACCCTTTGTTGCCATTTGTTGATCCCATTCACATATTGTGTCACAGCCTTTATTAAGGATACGAATCAAAAATAGGACAACGATTTAATTTTGAAGGATAAGAGGTCGCTTTGACGGCTAAAAACCCTAACAATCGTTAAAACCCTTGCTTCAAAATAGGTTTTGAAACAGCCTCCAAACTCCTTAACTCTTCTTGATTGAATCCCATGGAGTCATGTATTTTTCTTCTTACTAAATTAGATCAAACCCTTACTGTCACCGAAATTGATTAGTTACCGAATTAGGGTTTGAAAACCCTAGTTTACCAAATTTGATAGTTTACTGAAAATGAAAACAGAAAATCAATACTTCTTTACTACTTTAAATTCGATTGAAAAACCATGTTAGATCCTAGATCAAGATCCCCGTGGCTCTGATACCACCTGATGATCCCAACTTGAATAGATCTTACTTAGCTTGTTTAAGGCATAGTTGTATTAGATAAATCTAAGACAACTATGGTAGAAACTTTGATTGAATATATCAAAGATTATGCGGAACCTAGTCTATGATACAAAGAAGAATAATCAATAAAACAATAACAAACAAGATTGTATAATACCAAACTTTAAGCCTCAATATATTAATATGAACACTCTTGACAGTGTTAGGGTTATATAAAACCTTAAAGCTAAAATGACTGTCTAGAACGAGATGATAAACTACATACCCTAAGGTCTCTTTTATACACCAAAGAACCCTAATGGGCTTACAATACATTTCTATTCTATCATATCTTTTCCTAAAATATCTCATTCTTATCACATAAGCAGTACTAACATTTACACTAACAGTAGTAATATTCTTTAACACTAGTTACTAATACTAGCAGTAGTAATGACTTGGAATATTTTCTCTGAACTTCACCAGCAGCAGAAACATAACCAGTAGCAGTAACAATCATAACTAGCAGCAGTAACTTCAACAACACTAAGAAGACTTTTAATCCCAACAAATTCCTTTGGTCAAGGTTCGTTGGAACTCTTGGCAAGGAGCTGAGTATACTTGGGAGTGAGAAGATCAATTCAAGACTAAGTACTCGTACCTTTTCTCCTCCACCTCGTCTGCAGTCGCTAGTTGAACTCTAGGGACCAGAGTTCTCTTAGGGGGATTGACTGTGAGAATTCCTATTTTCAAGTAAATAATTATTACATTTTATTCTTATCTTTCCCGTTAAGTAAATTTTTACTTTTACTTTTACCCGACTTGACAAAATTTTGTGCTTCTAGCTAAGTTTAAGTCGTATTTTAGACTTTCTTCCATCTACGTGTCTATCGTAGTTTGATATTTCCATTATTCACCCCTAAGTTCATTAAACTTTACTTTTACCCTTTTTTTTGGTCGGCTGCCAAAACCCAAACAAACATTAGTTAATTGATTTTTTTTTACAAATTTAGAAGTATAGTAGACTTGGACTTATATATAAAGTTATAAACCAAATCAAACCCTCCCCCTTTTACTCTCTGTTCGTCGACCTCCACACCTAAAACCATCATCAAACTTCTTAAAATCAATTCCATTTAATCCCAAATCACTCCTAAACTAAACCCAATCATTCCTTAACAAAAAGAATATTGATCCCAACTTGAATAGATCTTGCTTAGCTTGCTTAAGGCTTAGTTGTATTGAATAAATCCAAGACAACTATGGTAGAAACTTTGATTGAATATATCAAAGACTATGAGGAATCTAGTCTATGATACAAAGAAGAATAATCAATAAAACAGTAATGAACAAGATTGTATAATACCAAACTTTAAGCTTTAATATATTAATACGAACACTCTTAATAGTGTTAGGGTTATGCAATACCTTGAAGCTATATCAAAACGATTTCTAGATGAGATATTTTTCTATACCCTAGGACCTCCTTTTATACACCAAGGAGTCCTAACAGGTTTACAATATATTCCTAAGTTATCATAATCTTCTAATCAAATAACTTATACGTATCATTCACAAAAATATCTTATACTTATCACATAAGCAGTACTAACATATATACTAACAGTACTAACTTAACTCTAACAGAAGAAACACTCTAACGGTCTTAACTTTTACACTAGTAGTTATAACTTTACTCTAGCAGTAGTAATGACTTAGAATATCTCCTGTAGTGTTCACCAGCAGTAGAAACATAACCAGTAGTAGTAATTTCCATATTAGCAGTAGTAACTTCAACAGCACCCATGTGTCTTTTAATCCTAATAATCCTCCCCTAAACTTGATGTTCACCTTCTGAATCTTTAAGTTTCTTGATTAAAAGCTTTATCTTCACTAGGAGGATGTATCCAAACACTCTTCTACTTCTTAAGCTGTGATCTTGTAAATCTGAGAAGCTCAAATGCCATTTCACATTCATGATCAACTTCTAGCCTCCTACTTAACATTCTTGAAAGCATTTCTTGTGTAACAGGATATTTCTTTTCTACCAACATATGAATAGAAATTCCAGTATCCATCAATAATAAATTAACTCCACATGAATCATATAACCTCCAACTTATCAATGTGTAGTCCTGTTGAGTTTTTTAGATTTCATCTTTCTCACTTGGTTCAAATAAAGTGATGAGATCTCCCAAAGTAATCTGTCATATCCTTCTGGGCTTGTTGTCTCAAATCTTTCTTTTACCAACCTGTATAGATCTAACACATCTTTTCTATCAAAATCACCAAACATTGCACTAAATATCTTGTAATATTTAGTCCTTCCATCAGCCTTGATGATCTGATAATACATCTTGTCTTCTGCTAGAATGTGTTCTTCCAGTCAACTATTGGATATTTTGTAGATAAAGATTCAATATTAACAGCACTATCATCACCTGGAACTATCTCCAAACAAGCTTTAATCTCTGCCTTCTCAGCATCATCCCCTACCTTATATCTCTTAACACTTTCTTCATCAAGCTTTTCGCCTGCTCTTTTCTTACTAACTATTTTCTTTCTACTTCTTTCAGGTTTCTTTCCACTGCTTTTACCTTTCTTTCCACCGCTTTCAGTATCCATAGGAACCAAATCATTTACCTGTTTGTAATCTTTGTCAAACATTTGCTTGATTACATCAAAGCTTTTACTCTTGAAATCCTTATCCTTGTACCCTGCCATATACCTCATGTAAGTACACATTTTCTTTCTATGTTCAGTTTTGGTAGGTGGTTTGTTCCTTTGCTCTTCAGCTCTTTCTACCACAAAGAATTTCTTTCTTGCTGCAATAAAATCCATTAGCAGTTTAGCTTGCTCTTCAACAGACATTTGTTCTCTCTCTTCTGCTTGAAGCCTTTCAGCTAATTGAGCATCAGCATCTATTCTTGCTTCAATAGAATCCCATTCTTTAATCAATGCAGCATTACTAGCTTCTTCTCTTTCTCCTTCAAGCCTGACTTCTTCATCTAATACTGCTTAAAATCTTTGAGCTACATCAGCATGATATTCAATTTGATCTTTGCCTTTTACTTTCACTGGTTTCCCAGGCTCTTGCATGATGCCTTTTCCTTCATCTTTTGTATGGAAACCGTATTAATTATTATTTTACTCTGTGTTGGTGGTCCCATGAATATATGGGGGCCGCCTAATACATCAAAGGGCCGCCCTATTTAAAGGGACCGCCTCCAGAAGAGGTTTTCAGACTATATCATTTGTATCAAATCACCAATCAAGTTTGACGCAATATGAGAAGTATCG
>BQNB010080091.1:0-30034 GCA_026074375.1 Tanacetum coccineum
TCTAGTTATCTAATTCTCCAAGCATTGTATCCTATATATTCTGACTCATTGATAATAAAATATTCATAGGGTTTACCAATTCTAATAATGATGACTAGCACTAGAATCTAAGATCCACTTTGCAAAAGCAATACATGAGGATGACAAACCTAAGGTTGTCGTTGCTACTAAGGTCGATGTTTGCAATAAGCACGCTCATCAATAACAACCTTTGTGTGTAGTCTATTTTGTGTGTGAGTAGATGTCGTGGTACAGTGTGTAGAAGCAAAAACAGAAGGCCCAACAATCTTCTTATCATCATGAGATTTCAAACGAACCTTTTCTACAAGTAGCTCAGTACAACAAAATCAATAAATGGTAAGGGATCACGATGCAGAATAGAACCTGACAATACCTCAAAGTCATAACGAAGTGCCATAACAAACTAAACCAAATGTCCCGAGTCTCTCCTTTTAACATAATGATCAAAACTACTCAATTGTGGTGGTTAAGTCAAAGCTAATTGATCCCACAAGGCTAACATAGCAGAATAAAAATCCTAAATCTTCATATCATTTTGTTGAAGTGAATGAATATCTATCTCAACCTTATATTCTTTGGCAAAATTAGACTTTTTGTGTCCCTTCGGGGACATCCGATAACGATACAAAGAATATTAGCATTGCCCCTGCGCAAGTATGACACACACAAATCGAGAAATGATAAAAAAAATTAGACGATGTGTATAATCTAACAAGATGATCCCACACAACCTTAGCAGAGTCATATTTTGCTAACTAAACCCGTATAAATGGCATGACAAAGTTATTAAAGCAAATTAGAATCTTGGAATTATCAACCTCCCATGTATCCAATAACCTTACATAATTCTCTACCACCAAACCATCAATGGGCTTTGTTTTGGTACATGAAACATAACCCCACATCGATTTCCCCCGCAAAAAGTCTTTCATAACATAGCCCCAATACGAATAATTTTTACCATCTAACTGAACACTAGTTGATTGCAACGTTACAAAAATGCATCCATATACCAAACCCTAATACGAGCATCCATATACCAAACCCTAATACGAGAAACTAAATTGATTCGTTCCGAACACACACATAAGTATATATAAGGACGAGATCAATAATAGTATATATAGTAAGTATTCCGAAGGGTCTTAGGAAACTACTTTTAACCAAAGTAAAATTCAAAACCTTCCGGGTCGTTTCCCAACGAGGTGTGAATTGAGAATCTTGTTTAAGTTCGTGATCGCGTGATTTGAATAATCAAGATTTGATTTGGATTCTATTTCTAATAATGAAATGCAAAAGCAAATAAGGCAAGCAAACAATTAAAGCAATTAAGATTATAAGCTAAAAAATGATAACGGGAATCTAAAATCGGGACTTAAAAACCTAAATTATCAAATTTTAACCCTAAAAATGCAAATTTAATTTCTAAAAGTCCTAAATGATTAAAAATAATTTTAGAAAAAAGAATTATATTTTTTTGACTTTTATTTAATATTTTATGAATTAAAAACTGTTTTAATCTAAAAATATTATAAAAAATATTAAACTAATTTATAAAAATCTGAAAAATTTAGGAAAAGTACTTTTATCTATTCTACACTTAAGAAAAATAAAATGGGTTCACCAGCTTATTTGAATAAGCTAGAAATAAGCCCAAAAGGGCTGAAAGCTTAAACTTGCAAAAATGGCTTAAAAGGATTAAAGTTTTATACTAAAACAGAAAAGACCCAAGGGCGAGATGGTAGCGAGTGTGTGTGTTAAAGTGTTGGGCAGTTAAGGTAGAGGTCTCGGGTTCGAACCCTGAGACTTCCCTATACGGCCTAACATTTTTATTTTTTGAAAATTTTCTTTTGGAAAAAGCTAGATTAGACTAAAATAAGCACATTTAAAAAAAATTCAGAAACATAAAATAAGCTAGAAATGAGCTTATACAAGAGACAGAAATGGCCTAAAAAGCTTAAAAGCTTTTAGCCTTAACAGATTGTGCAACAAGCTTCTATAAGCTAAACCTCAGACTAAATAAGCTACTAGAAACTTAAACCTAACCTGATAAGCAAAACTAACCCCAACATAAGCATTTAAATAAGCTGGAAAGTTCAGAAAGCAAATAAGCAGTTTTGGAGAAAAGCTATAAAATAGACTACAAGGGCACTTTTAAGCTAATTTTTAAGCTAATAAAGCTAAAATCTAAACCTTAAAAAGTTAAAACAGATTAAGCTAGTACTATAAGCTATAAGAATAAGCAAAAATTAAGCATTTGGGATCACTAATGAGCTAGAAAATGACTTTAAAAATGGCAGTAAATCCCATGTTTTGGTTTTTTCAAGTTTTTCTAAAAGACTAAAGGGCTAAGTGCAGCCCTAAATTAAGCTATGTAGATGAAGGCTAAATTTCAAAATAAGCTTAAACAGATTAAGTTTGTCACCTAATGAGCTTAAGCTATGAAATTCAAAACCTAAAACAAACTTATACTAACCTAAATTTGAGATTGAAAAGTGGTGTTTAAGCTTGTAAAATTGAAACCTTAACTTGACAGATTAGAACTTAAAATTTCAAATGACACTTGCAAAACTTAGGAACTCTAATCTGATGCATATAGAGGTCAAATACAAGCAAAAACAAACATTAAAATGTAGATTATGAGAAGCTTAGCATATAAGTTGGTTTCAAGAACTTCAAACCCTCAGATTCTAATAATATGAAGGCTAAACCTTAAAACTTAATTTTAACTTTGAAAACTTATAAAAGTTGATCAAAACAACTTAAAAGAGCTTAACAAAGTTGGATTTTATGTCAAAAGAGACTCAAGCAGCACTAACATGGGTTAGTGTTAGTGCTGCTTGTGCCAATCACCCCTTTAAATTTACAAAATTCATTTTAAGCTTGAAACAGACTTAGAAAAGTTATAACAACTAAAAACAGATTAAACATAAGGAAAATAAGGACAAATAAGCAACAAGAATACAGAGATAAGCACTAAAAATAAGCAAATAAGAATGAGCAGTTTTAAGCTAATATATGGTAGTTTATATCAAAACATGAACAAAGGAGATTTAAACAATAAGCAAGCATCAATAAGCAATAGACAACATGAATAAGAATAAATAAGCAGTAAAAAGCAGAAAATAAGCTGTCTAATAAGCTGAGACAGTAAATAAGTAAAAAAAACTGTAAATGAGAACTTACTAAGTCCTTTGCTTAAACAAGGACATAAATTGCTCTTAGAGATTTTCTACAAGCTCTAGCTTGTTTAAAAACAAGCTAGTGAGGTCCTATAAGCCCTTCTAAATCCGGCTTATCTTCCACAAACGAGCTAAAGTATTTAGGGGTGGATTTTTGGTGAAAACAGGTTAAACTCTTTAAGCTTATGGAAAAACTTATATTTCTTAAGTAAAAGTAAATAAGAGCTTATAAGAGCTTGTAGAACATTTTTAACTCATATGAAACAAGAACATAAAAACAGAGAACTTTTAACATAAAAACATCAAGCTTTCATTAAACTTTAAAAAACATTACAAGACTTGAAAATAAACTAACATTAACTTAAAATAAGCTGTAAATTACAAGGAAAAAAGATGCAATAATGGCTGCCCTAATGACCCTATTTATAGATGAAGGAGAAGGTTCTAAGTCTGGATCTTCTGTGTATGAATGATGTTTCACCCGCATCCCAGCGCGCCATTTTGATGTCGTAAAAACCCCTCAAATATATATATATATATATATATATATATATATATATATATAGATATATATATATATATATATATATATGTATAACATTAACTTAAAATAAGCTGTAAATTACAAGGAAAAAAGATGCAATAATGGCTGCCCTAATGACCCTATTTATAGATGAAGGAGAAGGTTCTAAGTCTTGGATCTACTTGTGTATGAATGAAGTTCCCCGACAGCGGCGCCATTTTGATGTTCGTAAAAAACCCCTCAAATATATATATATATATATATATATATATATATATATATATATATATATATTTATATCTATATAATACATATATGTATACGTAAGTTAAGTATCATACAAATTATTCTTAAGAAAGAATGATAAGTAATCAACACGGGTATCGTTTTTCTCGGTGAGAGGTGAATGGAAATTCACGTTTATGTCGGGAATCGAGCTTGAATGTCATTTAAGTTTTGGTTTTGGATTCTAAATCTAATAACGCAAAGGGAAAACAAATAAAAGGCACGCTAAACTAGAATTAAAGGCACAAATAAATTTAAACGACAATTAAACACGTACCGGGAACTTAACGACTAACGGGCAAGCAAAAGTAAAGCAAAATAAACTCTAAAAACTTAAAATTCAAATTTATAAAACCTAAATGTATTAAAATAATTTTTAAAATAAAGAAAATATTTAACGGGAAACTAAAAACGCGACTAAAAACCTAAATTATCAAATTTTAATCCTAAAAATGCAAATTTCAAATCAAAAAGTCCTAAATGATTAAAAATAATTTTAGAAAAAAGAATTATATTTTTTTGACTTTTATTTTATTTTTATGAATTGAAAACTAATTTAATCTAAAAATATTATAAAAAAATATTAAACTAATTTATAAAAATCTGGAAAAATTACTAAAAATGCTTTAAAGTATTACTAATGTAAGAAAAATAAAATAGGAAAATAAGCTAAACCTAATAAGCTATAAATAAGCTAATAAGCCTAAAAGCTAAAACTGAAATTAAACAGTATAAACCAAATGGCCCAAGGGTCTAATTATTAAGGCCCAAGGGCACAATGGTTAAGATGTTGGGCTGTTATGGTTGAGGTCCTAGGTTCGAGCCTGGGACTTCCCTATACGGCCTAACATTTTTATTTTGCAAATTTTCTTTTTGAAAAAGGTAAAGAATAAGCTAAACTAAGAAACTATAATAAAGGACTTTTTGACAGAACTTAACAATAAGCTAAAATAAGCACGAATTAAAGTGATAGTTTGGACTTTTTAGACTTAAAAGCTTGTTAAAACTATTTGAGATTTTTGGACTCAATGAGCTTATAAAAAACTAAAAAGCTAAAAACAGTCCTAACTCTAGACTCAATAAGCACTAGTGACAAGAAATAAGCAAACAAATAAGCTAAAAAGCAGTTAAAAGAATTAAGACAGTTTGACAATAAAAAGGCTTTTAAAGGACTCTTGACATACTTTTTAAGCTAATATTGAGACTAAAAAGCACTAGGTGAAAGCTAAAAGTTAAAAAACAGATAAAGTGGTGAACTCAAGGAACACAAATAAGCAGGAATTAAGCAAAAGATTTAGAAAATAAGCTAGAAAAATGAGATGAAAGTGACAGACTACACTACATGTTTTTTGACTTTTGGTATGATTTGACTCTTTTATAGCTTAAAAATTAAGACTCAAAAATATTTTTGACAAACTAAAAACTTAAAACAGATGGAAAACAGACTAGAATAAGCTAAAATCAATCAAATCTAACCAACATTAAGCTAAATTCTAACCTCAAAAGATCAGCAATATATGACTTTTAAAACAATCCATTTACTTGATTGAATTTTGGCTAAAATACTTAAAAGGCTTTTCCAAAAGAAAATGACTCAAAACAGATTTTTAATGATGCATAAGAAACAGATTTATAGCACAAAATACACAACTCAATCACACTTTTAAGAAGATTATCAAATAAGCATTTTAAAGCACAATTTAAACTAGCAGAGTTAAAATTTGATTAAAGAGACTAAAACTTAATAAAACTAATTGAAAACTTAAGAAAACTAGTATTAAGACTTAACTAGAGCTTATTTAAACTGACTTGAATACCAACTGCAGGCTAAACACCAATTTTACTAGTTAATATTTCTTATCCCAAACACTCCTTTAAAAATTTAAAATCTAAATTTAAGCCATGATAGACCATAAAAAGTTTCAAAATATGAAAACAGAATAACATTTATGATAAGTGAAGACAAATAAGCAAAAATCTCATAGAAATAAGCACTAGATATAAAGCTAACCTATAAAGCTATTTTTGGTTTTTTATGAAGCAGTTTTAACTAAAACTTAGAAAAACATAAAAACAGATTATGAAAGTTGTAAACTAAATGCAATAAGATATTAAAAGACTGATTAAGCACATATAAAACAGAAATAAGCAGTTAAATAAGCAAAACAGAAATTAAGCTTAAAAAGAGAAAAGGAAAAGTACCTTATCCTTTGCTTAAACAAGGATTGTATTGCTCTTTAGGGCTTATCATCCGTACTTAGCTTTTTGGGTGATTTTTGGTGAAAATAGCTTAAACTCTATAAGCTATGGAAAAGCTTATATAGATTATGTAAAACAACTTAAATATAAGAGAACCAAAGCTTATTGAAGCTTAACAAACCATTTTCAAAACATATGTTTCATTAACATAAAAACAGAATTTAACATAAAACTTAAAATTTCATTAAAACTTAAACTAAGTACAATGCTTTTAAAGGAAATACAATAAGCTAATTAATATAAGCTGAAAATTACAATAAAAAGATAAATTAAAACTCCCCCTAATCTGTGGCCTAATGGCTTTTATTTATAGATGAAGGAGGAAGGTTCTAGGTCTTCAAGTGTGTTTCTTCTATGAGAGGGTTTAAGAGTGCTCTCCAAGCCTTCATATACCAGCTTGAATCACATTGTTGCTTCTTTGACCTCTTCATCCACACGCCCTTGACTTGTTGTCCTTGTCCCATCACCTAATCAAAATAATATCATGGGAATTGCCAAGGTGGTTTATCATGCTTGGTTGGGTGGGATTAGGTTATAGGTGGGGTGTCTTGATGAAGTTAACTGTGTAAATTGTACTTGTGTAAAAAAATGGGAGGGAGATGATGAATAATAAAAAGGCAGTTTTATTACTTTGACTGAGGGATTGGGTTGAATTTGACTAGGCTGGGGATTGGAAATGGGCTTTTACTTATTAATTTTTTTGGCTTGGACTAGTTAATGATTAAAGGGTTTGAGTATTAATGGGCTGACCCGACTCATTAAATGGGTACGGGTTGGCCCATTAAAAATGAATATGGCTTCGGCTTCGTTTTCTCACGCTCTCTCTAATCTCGTGCTCGGGTTGGTCCGTTTTGGCTTTATTTTTGTCCTTTTGTGATATATTCGTTACCCGCAAGACATAATTCACAAAACAGGCAAATACAATGTATTTTCTATTTGTTTTTGGTCATTTAGGCTCGTTTTTATAGGTAAAAGGTATGTGTAATTAAGCATATACCAAAATCCCACATACTAAGATATTGTCGTGTCCTCATGCAATGCTATAAGTAAACACTTTAGAAAACCAAGAATCTTAATCCCCCTCGACTAATTACCTCGAAAAGTAGCCAAGTGTTCATCAAACGGAATTAAAGAATCACTAGTTTTGAAAAGCCCCGTTTTGACCATTTTTAAATATTTACATTAATTACCACATATATTTTTATATTTTTTCTTTTTCTTTTTCTTTTTATATGTTTCTTTTTAAGCAACTAACTAGAATGTCTGGACTTTCGTTATTTTCATAACTTTTAGGGTCATAGAACAAGAAGCACTTCAATCCTAAAATGCCCAAAAAAGGATAAATTCATCGTCCCTGATTTTTCACTTGTCCCAAACCAAGCTCAAAAACAAAATCGTCATTAAATATAATTTAAAATGCTAACACTACTCATAAATGCTAATTGTGTACGCAAAACTACTTTCCGCTTCCTTATTCCTAAATCCTCTAAAGGTTTTATTCTTATTATTGGTGACAAATAAATTAAATCCTTATTCATACAACACAAACGGAAAACGAAACGGCTCGACCAGAAGATGCAGCTTAATTAAACGGCTATATCCTACTACCTAGGATAATGAATTTGGGTTCCCCGATAATTGGTTACGTCAACGCGACACGTTGATAAAGGATTGAGGTTTCAAGTTGGATGAGTTTGGTGGGTGGTTAAATAAAATACACCGAAAAGAATACTCAAAGTATGTAATATATTCTGTATATATTACACAAAAAAAATGACCAAGTATATAATTCATATGGTGAATTATATAACAAAGACTAACAATCAAATAAATAATCAAGGTATATAATACTTTACAAGTATTATTTAAGAAACGTATGAAAAATAATCGTAACCATATAATTCGACACGTTTTCGAAATTCTCTTTGCTAAATAAATAAAACGTTCTTGCATAAAAATAAACACACGTTTTAAAGTTACGAGTTAGATAAATGACGTTTTAAAGACTTTACAAAAGTTATAGTTGGGAATTATAAAATAATATTTTATAATTTAGTATTTCGTTACGCGTTTTAACTAAACTAGTTATCTTGTTTATAAAAGTGTATTTTTCGTTTATCTACCGATTTATTTTATTATTACAAATAAATAATCTTATAGTTATATAACCTTGTCATCTAATCAAGTTTCTAAAATAACATTAACTTTAAATGAATACTAAGTATAACAATTTTTAGAAATTTCGGCATGACCTTGTCGTTTATACGACGTTTCCATTTTTACCAAAACTCATTGGTTTCCATTAAAACAAATCCATGTTGCAAATACCTCAATATATATCTAAACGAACTTAAACAATTTACCAAAAACATATGTAACCAAACACACCCTTATTAGCTATTAACAATTAACCAAACGCACCCTATGTGGCTGCTATACACCCAACCAAACACCCCTGTTTGGGGATGCTGTCCAACGAAACAAACACCCCTAAATGACTTTAAAACACAATATAAAAATACTTAATACCATATTTATTTAACCAATCTACACCACCATTTAATTCGGGTTTTAAACTTTCTAAATCTCGCAACGATGATACAAAACAAACGCACCCATTCGGGGCCACAACCCACAGAACCAAACGCACCCTAAAGAGAGGCTGATGTACCAAACGCACCCTTAGGGGTGGTGGTACAGTGAAACAAACGCACCCCTTGGGTGCTGTCCAAACCAAACGCACCATTTTTAGTGGTGTAAAACAGAGAAACAAACACCCTTTAAAATCAATAAAAATAAATAACATCCAAAGGTGGAGGTGGTGGTACGGCGGCTGTGACAGCCACGTGGTGGCAGTAACGATGGTGACGGTGGTGTGATGGATCGGAGATGAAGAGGGACGAAGGTGGTGAGGGTGATGAGGTGGTATTGATGGCTGCGATGGGGGTCATGGTGGGGTGATGTGGTGCGTGGCGATGGTAGATGCGGTGGCAGAGGTGGTGTAGTGAGGATGTGGCAGCGAGGGTGGCGACGTGGTGATGATGGAGATAATAAGGTGTTATGGTGGGCTGCGGCTGAGGTGGGTGGCCGGAATGGGTGGCCGGCTGTGGCTGCCGGAGGGGGTGGAGGCGCGTGGCGGCGAGTGGATATGGGGATCGGGTAGATCGGGTCATGAGGATAACATTTTTATAAAGTTTTGGGTTCGCCGGAGTTTGGCCGGAAAAGTGGCCGGAGAAGATGACCGGAATCTTTTCCGGCGGTGGCTGTGGTGGCCGGATTGTTTTTCCGGTGGAGAGGGGAGGGAGAAAGTGTTTTATGTGTGTGTGTTTTTATATGATAAAATGAAAAGAAATATATAAGTTTTATATATATATGAAAAGTTATAAAATGAATGAAAAATGTATAATAGTTTAAGGTTGATTGTGTAAATATTTCACAGGACCAAAAGTGTAACTTTTAAGTAATCTTTTTTAAAATAGTGGTTCGGGACTCGTTTGGGCGACTTAACGGATGATTCAAATCACGAAACTTGCGCCATTGTTTTACAAATCATTTTTCCAACAAAAATGAGTATTTACTTGATAATATTTCATAAATATTTTTATAATATTTATAAAAATGTTCGTTATTAATATTCTTTATTTATTTAATGAACCGGTTATGTCTCGTCCGAAAAAAAAATTTCTAACCCATATATTCGCGTTATCAACAAACGTTTTCGAATAAAATGATAACTAAATTTATTAAATATTTTTATTTAATAAAACTGTTAATTAAATATAATATAATTATTTTCTTGTTTCTAAATCTTGCGAGGGCATTTCAGTCTCTTTCTGACTGTTTTCGGGTCTCGGTCAAAACTAAAAAGTTGTCCGGAATGTCGTTTTACATCAATTTGCTTTAGAGTCCGAATAATGGAAATGTGATTTAGTGGTTCATTTTTGATAAATTCTATGAATTAAATTATTTCCTTTTTCTTTTTCGAATCAAATAATTATAAAATAAATTTTATAAACGAAAACATGTAATAATAAATATGATTTATTATTTAAATATATTCCGAAAATTGACGGTTGTTATAGTGCTGTTAGGAGATATGCATGAGTTAAATTAGGAATAGATATGCATTATCTCCTCACACGTTTTGTAAGCCCATTAGGGTTATCCTTGGTGTATAAAAGGAACCCTACGGCATTAGTTAGGGAAGAACAACAATACAACACAAATATCAATATTCTTAGTTAGTAATTTGTAACCTAGCAGATTAATAGAAATCAAAGTTTAGTTTTATTCATTGTTCTTCTTAGCAATATAAGTTAGTTTCCGCATAACTTATAATTGTTCATAGTCATTGTTTCTCTTGTAGTTAGTTTGGATCTATCCAGATTAGCTGCCACCCTTAACAGGCTAGAAAGATCTATTCAGATTGGTATCTACAAGTCTTCCTCACGCAATTTTGGTAATTCAAATATGCATACCTTTACTCAACCACAAGATTCCGAATGCCGATGGATAAAAGATCACCCGTTAACTCAAGTTTGGGGAAATCCATCCAAGTCAGTGCAAACAAGAAGACAACTTATTACTGATCCTAAAATGTGTATGTTCGCACTCACTGTGAGTATTATTGAACCGAAAACCATTAAAGAGGCAATGGCTGATTCTGCATGGATAGAAGTAATGCAGGAAGAGCTTCATCAGTTTGACAGACTCCAAGTCTAGGAACTCGTTGATAAACCTTTTGGCAAGAACGTAATCAAGCTAAAGTGGTTATGGAAAAAGAAAAAGGATGAAGACCAAACTGTAATTCGCAACAAAGCACGACTTGTAGCTAAAAGTTATGCTCAGGAAGAGGGTATTGATTTTGAAGAATCATTTGCTCTAGTTGCTCGCTTGGAAGCTGTTCGGATTTTCGTCGCATATGATGCACACAAGTCTTTTCTAATTTACCAGATGGACGTGAAAACGACATTTCTTAATGGTCCACAGAAGGAGGAGGTTTATGTTGCACAACCAGACGGTGTTGGGAATTACGTTTTCCTAACTTAGTACCGACAGTATTAATAAGTTAGTACTGATAGTTATAGTTAGTACTGACAGTACAAAATGTTAAGTACTGATCAGTTAGTTAGTACCGATAGTAGAAATTAGTTAGTACCGTTTAAGAGATATGTATGAGATATTTTAGGAAAAGATACGTATTATCTTTTACGCGTTTTGTAAGCCTGTTAGGGTTTATCCTTGGTCTATAAAAGGATCCCTCTTGGCATAGTTAGAAGAGACGAGCTCAATATATCTCATACAAAATCATATCTCATAGTTAGTAATCTGTAATCACTCAAAGCAGATTAATAGAAAATATTATTTAGTTTTTCATTGTTCTTCTTAGTACTTGTGTTAAGATTCCGCATTAACACATAGTCACATCACGAAAGATTTAATGCATTACTTTTGAACATTTTGTTATGTATTAAAATCTTTACGCTTTCATATTAGTGAACTCTCTAATCATGGTGCTTTTATACAAACTTTAAAATTAAATAAAACATTATCTTTTAAACGACTCATATAAAGGTCGTTCTTTATCTATCTTGTGCTTATGTATTATGAAGTAATGCCCCCGGTTACTGATGTGAGGGTTGCAAAGACTTCATAGGAAGTTTTACAATCCCCTAGGCAATGTACCTAATTATTGCAGTGTAGTATAGGCAAGACTCGGGGGTTGTTATCGTTCTCTAGGGGAATAGGTTAGGAAGGCTTGATCACGGTCTAACAGAATTCTAGAGGTTAAGAAAAGATTATTTTTATGTTTTTATATATTATGAAAGCAGGTAAATATATGATTTGAGAGGTTAGTTTGTTTAACTAATTACTAAACTAATTAATATCTATTCTATTGGTGATAACTTTATGATAAGCAAATGTATTTACCTAATCATGCACTACTCCTCAGATTGCTTCTTCAATAAATCTGTTGTTTGACACACTTGTGATGATTATGAAGTATTTCTCAGGTCCTGACTGGATTAACGAACGCGTCTATTTATATTCCGTTAATAGGAAAAGGAAAAGATTTATTATTTGAACAACTTACTTTTCCAAAGAGGAAAAGTTACTTATATACCCTGATACATTAAAGTAACGTACGGGATATTTAACTAGGACTCGGGCTCGGGTTTTGCTTGGGATTAAACCTGAAACATATACAATATTAGATTAACTATCGAGCCTGATTCTCGATGCTTTCCTATTATAACGTTAACTAATTAAATGACCAAGACTCGTACACGTAATGAACAAACTTCCTGTTCGGCTCAATATTTTAAGGCTAACAGATCTATAACCTATGTTTCATGCAATCATAGATAAATACAAAGGAGGGTTTAGCCTCTGATGACATCAAATAACGTCACTTTATAATATCATTTATCCCATCTATTTTGCCAACTTTTATATAATTATTGCAAGATTTGGTACTTAATTGCTTTAAAGTTTATAAATGCAGTAATTCAGGAGTGTTTTATGAAGATAAGCTAAAAGGCGCATAATTTGAAGCTAAAACGAAGACATTTGAAGATTCCTGATTTGCTGACCAATACACCATATCCAGCAAAAGAGATACGGCATATCAGCACCTGAACTTCACAAGAAAGCGCGTTTGACCAATTCCCAATACGACATATCACTCTGCTTCCATACGTTGTATCCATCAAGATAACTACTCGAAGATACAATAATAAATGTAAATTGGGAATGATATAATTGATTGATTGAGAACGTAGCGCGCACTCCAAGGAATCCATCCCTATACGTCGTATTGGCCTAGCTAGATACGGCGTATCGAGTCTTTTTCAGACACTATAAATAGAAGACTCAAAAATGAGTTTTCGGTGTGCAATATCATATTTTTTATACCATACTCATTGAAGAAGAATTTTAGAAGAGAAGAATAGCCACCAAGGTCAAGCATTGATCACGAATCCATAGAAGACATCGTGTAATTTTTACTCTCTTAATCGTTCAATTTCATTGTTTGATTACGCTTGTATAATTACAATGGTTGTTGGCTAATACCCTCGGGTATTAGCCATCTTAATGAAAGTTTAATGTTTGGTTTGTTTTAAAATCGATTTCTTAATTAATCGTTGATTGTTTAATTATGTTTATCACCTCATACTTGTTTATGTGTTTGAATATGCGACCTATCATTCATCTGGGTCTAGTGACACATAAAAAGTAATCTAGATACTGGGATAGCTCTCCATATCCTGTTTTATATTACTGGACCAATAGGATCACAAATAATGTTCTATCTTTACCTTTTAATTATGAGCTTAGTTGGACCAGTAGGTGACCCGTATATGTTTTAGCAATCATGTTCTTAATTAATTGGTAAAGACTCGAATAGTGGACTACTAGTATATAAAACACCATCAAGCAATAAGTGGGTAAAGTCTCGATGGGCTAGGGTTTTAATAGGATAACCACTGCTTGATTCCCTAAGATAGATTATAATTAATCTAAATGATGCTTTATGCAGATGCCGTTAATTGTGACAGGATTAATCGTGTCCAGGTCTTAGGATGATGTCCCGCCTAAGTCTTAAAAATGATATGCCGCTTCAAGATAAGTAAATCATTGCACTAAAACAAACAAACCAACATTGAACTGGATTTAATATGGCTAATACAATATTCTATCATATGGCTTGTACCGCTTTCCTATCTTCTGATTTTCTTCTTTTGTGTTTATTGTGTATTGAATTGATATTTGTCACCACTAAACTTGTGCTAGTCTCTCAGGCTGAAAACCCCCATATCATTAGACAACGTATATAGCATAGGTTTAACTAGTAATTAGAATTAACATAGACTAATTTGAACTAATTAAAATATTAATAGAATATAGGATTAGTGTTTCACTCTTAGTATTCAACACCTTACTTACCGCGAAACTTCATCTTGACCGGGTACACTGCTCGTTAAAGTGTTGTTTTAGGTTTGTCGGCTAAATATAAATTTAAAACTTGATAATCAGATAATTGACCCTACACGACAGCACACCAGGTTTTTGGTGCCGTTGTCGGGGAGTGAATTAATTTAAACCTTATTCTTATTAGTATTTCTAACCATTAATTAATTGAATTTAGTGTAATCTAATCATTTAAATTCTGTTTGTATTTATTTGCATTGTGTGTTTTAAATGTTTATTCAAATTCTTGCATTGTTTATTCCTATTAAATACGACGTATTCAGTCAACCGGATACGGCATGTCCGTTTACATTGAACGCTAATTTTTAGCTTACGCGATTTAACTTAACGTTTACGATTTAAAAGCAAACGCGTACAATGCAAAAGATACATTGTGAATTTATTAACGATGTCAATGAACCTAAAACATGGGGTGTTATAGTGTATTAGTCCATTTAACCTTTCTCTCCATAGCAAGTTCATTACAAGTAAAAATGGACGACCCAAATATCACCATGGAGGAATACATCAGACTTGAAGAAGAAAAAGCTCAAAGACATGGTAGAACGTTTAATTGGCAAACTGCCACGTTCAGGAAAGTTAAATATTATGAAGATGAGGACGACTGCTTCCCAGACTTCGAAACTGAATTCCTAACCATAATCTTTGATAATACATTAAAGTCCGATACTGCACTCCCGTGTGAACCCACGGTAAGTCCTCCTAACGAAAACAAGATTGATTTTAGAATATCATTAGACGAATCCGACGATGAAGATTACACGGTAATTTTTAAGAAATTCATTTTCGTATAAAATAATTTTTGTCAATGATTTAAAAACGGATTTGGAAAATGATAATGGTAAAAACAACA
This sequence comes from Tanacetum coccineum, assembly GCA_026074375.1. Taxonomy (NCBI): domain Eukaryota; kingdom Viridiplantae; phylum Streptophyta; class Magnoliopsida; order Asterales; family Asteraceae; genus Tanacetum; species Tanacetum coccineum. The sequence continues at coordinate 15,116 of BQNB010080091.1, forward strand.
TGCCTTCGTCACCCAAACCTACGGTCAATTATTTAGATGATTTAGACTGCTTCAACGATTTTGAAAATGAATTCCCAGCCATTGTTTATAATGATGGCCTAACGTCTAAATCAGATCTTCTAATTGAACCTTCTATAAGTTCCCAACATATCGATAAATTTGAAACATCATTGTCTGAATATGATGAAGAGGAACAAAACGTTTTACACTTTGGTGATTCATTTCCTCTAGACGTAATTTTTCCTGAATCTGAAAAAACGATTAAGGATAGCGATGATAATATCGATGTAACACAGCCTTCTGAATGTAACGAAATAAAAAGATCATATGAGCTTCTAAGAAAAAATCACGATAAGACTAAAAAAGTTTTCAGCAAGAATTTTTTTATCATGGTATTGGATGCAAATATCGTGAGTTGGAATTACTTTAACTGGATGCCATTAAATCTCATCAAAAATTTATATGTACCATTTGTCATCCCGTTTGACCCTAAACGGTATTATAAGGATGGTGATCACACAGGAATATTGCAGAGGCCAAGGTACGTTTTTCTTTACTATGTTAAAATCTTTGAAAAATTGGCCCCCACAAATGAATACGGCGTATCATGGCAACACCTATACGCCGTATCAATCATCCTTGACTTAGTCAACAATAATGTCCAATACGGCGTATTAGACACTTCCCAATACGGCGTATCCAGCATGGGTATAAAAACCCAACTAATACGCCGGATCGTTCTTCACACACACTTTTTACTCCACAAGCAAAAATTTTCACCGCGCCTTTTTAATCTCGAAAATCAAATCCGTGTTTCTATATTTCTTGCCTCCTAATCGAAAGGTATGATTTGATCTATTCTCTTCCTCTTTTCGAATTGAATTAGGTTTAGGGCTTGATTTCAAATTTGGGTTCACGATTTTGCCCCCTAAAACTATTATATGCTCCCATTGCATTTTATAACTTTGTTAAAACTGGTATTTGTGGCTAATTGATTGTGAGGTCAAACAGGTAGAATAGGAAAAACCCCTTTTCGATTTTAACTGCAGAAGCAATACGGCGTATCCAATAAAGCGATACGGCGTATTGATTCAAATTTTACCTAAATTTTAAACCTCAATACGACGTATCCAATGAATTGAATACGACGTAGGGTTCTATGTTTTAATTCCCATACGTCATATCACCTTGTATAAATACAGCGTATTGACTTCATACCTTTACAAACGGCGTATCCACCTATGAATTATCAGCCCTCACAACAGAATGATTTAAAATCTGTGTACTTATCTACTTGATTTTTCAGATATGGCGCCTTTACCTCTTGCAGATCAGAGACACCCATGGCTCAGGTACCAGGTTGAGGGATACACCGAGGACATAGTGCACAACTATAAGCAGAGGCTTGAGACGATATAAGGGAGGTCGGTTAACTGAGTACACATACTTGACTTTGATGATTTGACTCCCAATATGAGGCAGGATTTAGCTGTGAGACTGAGGATGGTTTACATTGGGGAGATGGGCAGCAGGTATTTATGAGTCATGCTTGGAGGAGATTGTTTTGGGATCCGAGCACCTTTGGTTCGTGAGTTTATTTTGGAGTTTCTCAGTACTTGTCGGATGAGTGATACAGAGATAGGACTGGATGTTGCTGATACACTATGTTTTTAGTTGGGAGGTGTTAGGAGGAGGATGACATGGAGACAGTTTATTCTGGCGTTGGGACTACATACTAAGCAAGAGATGGCAGAGGCTGGGTTTGAAGCATAATGGGCTGATAGTGATAGAGTGATCCCCGACAAGGGGGGTCTTAGGGATTACTTGATTGAGATCTCATATAACAGAGACTTCTTAGGGCCCGCCCCTTTCTTTTGTCTTAAATCGAACCCAGTGAGGAACTGTGCACAGATGATAACTTACAGTATTTCTGGTAGAGGGCAGGCACCTAAGAAGGTGACCGGTGTTGATCTTTTCTATCTCCGCAGCATGGACCGAGGGACTGCTAACGTCCCACATCTATTAACACAGCATCTGTTTTGGCATGCTGAGGGGAGGAAGAATGGGGCTACGTTGTCAGGAGGTCACTTCATTGGGCGTCTGGCTACGTATTTTGGGCTTGTCAGTGATGAGGGATTGAGAGGTTTGTCGGTAGTTACCCATGAGCTCCCATTGATGATCACATGACTAGGAGCTCAACATCAGTTCGAGGCACGTGATACATGGCTTAGGTAGCCCCGGGACCAGAGAGGCAGCAGGCTAACGCGGCTGGTGCCCCTGCAGCCGCTGAGGGTGCTCCTACAGCTGACGAGGGTGCTCAGGCTGTTTCAGCACCCGTGCAGGCACCTCAACCACCGCCACCCGCACCTCAGCCCCGAACGATGTCATAGAGGATCAATAGGATCGAGGAGGAGATACGCGAGTTACGACAGAGTGTTGTGGGCTTGCGAGGAGTGGTTGAGAGCTCTTTTACCGAGCAGACTAGGGTCTCCACCTGGATGATCAGCTGTATGACGCAGCTTATGGATGCCAGTGGACGTACTTATCAGGCATTTGACAACACCATCGTTGGCAATCATCAACGACTTCCACAAGGCGTGTCAGACCTAGGAACATGCTATGCAGCACCTCCGCAGCTCCTCGAACCGATGACCAGCCTGACCCTTGATCTTTTCCCTCTTACTCTCTTGATTACTATCTTTTGAGGACTTGTACTGTACATTGATTATTATATAATATGATTTTGGTTTGCTTATGTGTTATAGAAACAAGTCTGGCAGTAAGTTCAGCAACATAGCTCATTGATTACAAGCTCAAGATCGTATATTGACATAATGTTTGTGATGAAAAGTGTGAAAGCAGAAAGGAAAAGGACGAACTTAAGACCAGCTAAAACAAAAGTGGTCCGAGAGACACCCCGAATCATTTAATAGTTAGTCGCATTTTAATTGTTTATTGCACAGCCTGACTTCCAGACACTCTATACGCGTATCAACAACCCTTAGGATACGGCTTAAAACGTCTCTAGACTTATCAACCGCATTTAAGCTTAATATTTAATTTCCAGTATTTAATTGTTTTTACAGGAACCATACGGCGTATCTTAGGGTCTAGGATATGGCGTATTGATCCCTGTACAGTTGTGTGTTTAATTGTTTTCTTGTACCATTGTAGCAAGATAGGAATTGCACTCGTCTTCTAATCTTTATGCAGGACCTTGCTGAAACTATGATATGGTATAATCTGAAAAAGACATGTGTTGAACTTATCCGGGCATTCTGAAGCCCTAGTCAACACACTTTTTGCACAAGAACTCATCTTAGAGAATCATCACGAGCAACACATCAGGGAGTTTTCTGTTCTAATTCTATTTCCCTTATTTTTAATTATTTTATCTATACAACAAGGACGTTGTATAATTTAAGTGGGGGGGGGGGGGAATTAAAACGTACTTGTACTCCTTTTTACAAAATAACATGCTACGTGCTTAACAATGCTTAAAAATAGGCCAAATTTAATTTTTTTAGCATGACTTTTGTAAAAATCACTAGTTACATTACCTAGCGCACTATAACCCTTGATACATATGTAGAATTTAACCCTATTTCGTTTCCAATTGTCTACTAAAAAATCCACAAAATTATGAGTGTGCCGTGATGTATAGACTTTTAAAACTTGGCTGGTATATCACTCGAGACCGCAATGATGAGTACTATGGATTTAGATGGAGGAACATGTTCAACTGACAAATTTCTAGGATTAAACCAAATAGCCTACATGTCGTAAAATTAACTAACTACACTAGTTAGTTAAACCCATGTGTAACCCTTTGTTTACTCTCACTTTTAGAGTAAGATCCCCTAGAACAACCTGTTGAGCCATTCTTGTCTTTTTCACACCAAATATTATATGTTTCGTTACACCTTTACTCCTTAGCCTACCATTTAAGAATAACCTATTCTTATCAAAGTTGCTAGTTTTCTTTCGTGTAAAGTTTTGTATTTCCTGCGTCAAAATGAAATTTTCTATCTCTGTAATGGTCGGGAAATTGCACAATGCAATGGGAAAAATATGTAGCTCTCGTGTTTTGCTACTTTCGTGATTATAAATCATGCCCGAAGAAGAAGCGTTACAAGAAAAAATATCCGGATAAATTATGATAGTGAAGACGGTGAAATTACACCGAGATTTATGATGTATTGCAAAAAAAAGCAGCAAAAAAGAGAAGGAAGGAAAATGGTCGGTTCAAAAGAAGTTTATACCGAAGGAATTATTTGGAAGAATCGATTATTCGTTGATACGTTACAAAATCAACGATGTAAATCTTGTAAAAAAGTGCCTAAAATTTTTTTTTTTTAAAAAAAAAATAAAAAAAATAAATTTTTTTTATTTATAATAATTTTAAAAAAATTTAAATTTTTTTTTTTTTTAATTTTTTTTTTTTTTTTTTTTTTTTATTTTTTTAAAAAAAAAAATGATATCACCACTTAGTCTGTAAAAGTATGCAAAGTTCAAAAGAAGTTTATACCGAAGGAATCACTTGGAAGGATTGATTGTTCGTTGATACGTTACAAAAATCAACGATGTAAAGTCTTGTAAAAAGTGGCCGATATCACCACTTATGTAAAAGTATGTAAAGAGCAGGATGTAAGGGAAGTTGACCGTTATGGGAACGCCAACTTTGGTTGTCTCCATTTTACTTCCCTTTCCTAGCAACTAACCTTAGTGTCTACTCGAACGAGGACTTGTTCGAGCATGCATGTCTATTCCGTCGTTACGGCCATGTATGCTTGTCTCAGCTGCCTTGTTGGATGACAACTTTTGGTGAAAGTTAGAAGCTCCCTACCCCTATATCATTCTTCATCCTAACCACTGGTTAAACACGAATAGGGATGTGATCGGATTGTATATGTCTATTCCGTCGTTATGGCCGTGTATGTACGATACAACTGCCTTGTTGGTGTGGTACTTATGGTGAAAGACTGCTGAATGATCAACCCTATGCCTTCTTAACCCAATTTATCTTTTGACTTGTTTCTCCTTAGCTTTAGCGGTGGAGATGTGTATCCTTGCCAAGCTTATGATACGAAACTAATCATCACTGAGTAATTGAGCGTACCAATCAAATGTTGCACCCTAGATTAGTCGAGTGATCTGAGTGTTTTCATGTCCATATTTCATGAGGAGCTTGGTTATGTACAGGTGATTAGGACAAAACGATGCTTAAACGGAAAATCCTTAATTTTGGTAGGGATAAATTTTCAAAACTTTTCTAAAGTCTACTTGAGGACAAGTAGGATTCAAGTGGGGGGATATTTGATGACATCAAATAACGTCACTTTATAATATCATTTATCCCATCTGTTTTGCCCACTTTTATATAATTATTGCAAGATTTGGTACTTAATTGCTTTAAAGTTTATAAATACAGTCATTCAGGAGTGTTTTGTGAAGATAAGCTAAAAGGCGCATAATTTGGAGCTAAAACGGCGTAATCAGCGCCTGAACTTCACAAGAAAGCGCGTTTGACCAATTCCCAATCCGACGTATCACTCTGCTTCCATACGCCGTATCCATCAAGTTAACTATTCGAAGATACAGTAATAAATGTAATTGGAATGATTACAATGATCTGATTGAGAACGTTAGAGCGCACTCCAGGATCCATCCTATAGCGTATTGGCTAGCTAGATAGCGTATCGGAGGTCTTTTTAAAACACTATAAATAGAAGACTCAAAAAACGATGTTTCGGTGTGCAATATCATATTCTTTTTATTCCATACTTATTGACGACGATTTTAGAAGAGATGAAACAGCAACCAAGTCAGCATTAATCACGAATCCATAGAAGACATCGTGTAATTTTTACTCTCTTAATCGTTCGATTTTCATTGTTTGATTACGCTTGTATAATTACAATGGTTGTGGGCTAATACCCTCGGGTATTAGCCATCTTAATGAAAGTTTAATGTTTGGTTTGTTTTAAAATCGATTTCTTAATTAATCGTTGATTGTTTAATTATGTTTATCACCTTATACTTGTTTATGTGTTTGAATATGCGACCTATCATTCAACTAGGTCTAGTGATACCTAAAAAGTAATCTAGATACTGGGATAGCTCTCCATATCGTGTTTTATATTACTGGACCAATAGGATCACAAATAACGTTCTATCTTTACCTTTTAATTATGAGCTTAGTTGGACCGGTAGGTGACCCGTATATGTTTCAGCAATCATGTTCTTAATTAATTGGTAAAGACTCGAATAGTGGACTACCAGTATATAAAACACCGTCAAGCAATAAGTGGGTAAAGTCCCGATGGGCTAGGGTTTTAACAGGATCACCACTGCTTTGATTCCCTAAGATAGATTATAATTAAACTAAAGGATGCTTTATGCGGATGCGTTAATTATGACAGGATTAATCATGTCTAGGTCTTAGGATGATGTCCCGCCTAAGTCTTAAGAATGATATGCCGCTTCGAGATAAGTAAATCATTGCACTAAAACAAACAAACCAACATTGAACTGGATTTAATATGGCTAATACAGTTTTCTATCATTTGGCTTGTACCGCTTTCCTATCTTCTGATTTTCTTCTTTTGTGTTTATTGTGTATTGAATTGATATTTGTCACCACCAAACCTGTGCCAGTCTCTCAGGCTGAAAACCCTCCATATCATTAGACAACGTATATAGCATAGGTTTAACCAGTAATTAGAATTAACGTAGACTAATTAGAAGTTATTAAATTTCTAATAGCATAGATGGATTAGTGTTTTCACTCTTAGTGTTAGGACACCCTACTTTACCCCGAAAAAACTCCATCTGACCGGGTACACTGCTCGTTAAAGTGTTGTTTTAGGTTTGTCGGCTAAATATAAATTAAAAATTGATAATCAAATAGTTTACCCTACACGACAGCACATCAAACCTCGCTGTTATAAATGGAAGCAAAAGATAAATTAATTCATAAACAATCACATAAAACATATTGATATGATTAATGTTAAATAAACCTTACTTGATGTAAAATGGATTCAAGGTAGTACAATAGGGTTTTGAGGCCCTAAAATTGATCATATAAAGATCTATAATAATCGATAGGGTTTCGTTCTCCCTAGGGTTATACAAAGTTTATCCTAAAGTTACATACTAAAACCCTAAAAACGGATTTATATTTATAGAGATATCGACGCGATGGCATCGCTTTGTAATCCAGACGCCGTCGCCACTAGATAGATCACGACGACGTTGCTTTATGCCTGCGACGAGTCTTGCCATATTGCAATATCTTTTAAGAGATTTGTGTTAGGTCTGTAATCTTGTTGGTTTATTTCTCTAAATGAGGCCCAAGTCACGTGTATTTCCTCCAAAAGCTATCCAAGTGCTAAAAACACAAAAATAAACGATTAAGCTCTAATCTGGGCATATCTTGCTGATTTAAGGGGTTAACTTGACACCAAAATAGTGTATTAAAATAACACATCATCATACCCTTTTTTTAACTTTTGGGATTTGCTTGTCCTCAAGCAAATGGGCTTTTCTACCTAGACAATAGCAATATGAGGGTCATTTAACCTACTCTTTAAAAGTATTTTACAACACAACCTTCTAGACCTCGTAATTAAAAGCACGAAAAGTATATACTAGCACCTCACATAAGTGTTTGGGATTCTCTCTTTCTCTCGGGTGTATAATAAATTATAACATAATGGGGAAATAGAAAATCAACACTCATTACCTGTCATAGCATATAAATTACCATAGGCTTGGTAAAGGATCAAACCTCTACCGCTAGGCGCAAGCATTATTCATTACTATCTAAGAGGTCTTTTAAAGGGTTGTGGGGTGTAGGTGTAAGATAACATTAATGGAAACAGAAACGGATGGGATATATTTGGGTGGTGACTTTGGGTGAATTTAGAGTGGAAGGGTTAGCTAATTATTTATAAGAATACACGTTGGTTTGGTTGCTAAGCCAAAGACTCGGACAAAATATACAAACTCTACAAAACTCTACACCAATCTCTTTCTTTTTCTTTTCTTGACTCTAATATAAACATAACATAAGCAAATGGCAGCCCGTACAATTTTTTTTTCTTTTTATATATATTTTTTTTTTTTAGATCTTTTTCTTTTCTTTTTGCTTTTTTTTCGTTTTACACTTTTGCAATGCCATGCTTAAAAACATTAATTACATTCATTTGGATTTATAGATACACCCCTACACTTGAACTTTTACATACTCGCTTATTTACAATCTAACTAATGACCCAATTTGAGATGGATCAAAATAACATGGAGCTTATTGAGCTCTATTGGGGGTAATAAATTACTTTTTCCTCTATTCTTCATAAGATGAATACTACCATGAATCCCAATCGTCCTAAAACTGTATTTACAAGGATAAGGACTCTTAGCAACCGTGTACTCACATAAATTAACTTGGGTTTAAAAAATAATTGTTCCCCCCCCCCATTTTCCCCATTCATACTACTAACTGGTGAGTACATGAGGTTAGGCTAAGAGCAAATTTGGGTGTAACAATTGGTTTATGGGTGACAATGCTCTTCATTAATAGTCCATCTTAACCAAAAAATTACGAGAACCGTGAAAAAGGATAGGCTCGAAGGGTTGTACTAGGGGTATCCTGCACTAAAAATGAGTGCATGGCAAGGGTGTGTGATAGTTATATGATCGGTGTGACCATCCATTAACCAATTACAGAGTTTAAAACATAGGTATCCTTAGTGCCTCTTTCTAGCAAATCCTAATACTTACTATGCGTCTGGGATTTGCATCACAAAAACAAGTTCTTTGAATTTAATATTACTACCGGTACACATTATATAATTTAAGTTTACCGACACCAATGCTCCAGAAAAGGCAACAAAGAATTGTACAATCCGTAATGACGGAAAATAGACACATATGAATGCATTCAAAACCTTAAATACGAGAAAGCTAAAGGTTACAAATACTATCTTGGGGTATCAATAATGGGATAACCCGAATTTCCTAATTCCTAAAGGGAAAACCTCACATTTTTGGGGGGTTGGAAAATTTTAAGGGTTTTTGTGCTAGTTCATAACCATTCCTATCCAGGAGACGCTATTAACTACTCGGTTTTTTTCGTCGGTATGCTCTTAGTGCATAAAAAAATTTAAATTTTGGTGTCCAAAATGCCTATATTATGCTATGTTTCGATTTATTTCCATCATTTAAGAAAAGCAAACGGCTAATGATATGAATAGTTTCTTAGGCTTTTTCCCTACGCTTAGTTGATACATTCTGTCCCAATGTTATATAAAAAGTACCTGGTTTTAAAACGAGGTTAAAGGGATAACGGGAAACAGAGTAAAAAGAAAATAGTACTCCTAGTTTTCTCAAATAATGGAGAAGAAACATGCGATCATAATGGGTAAATCGTCTTAAGAATGTCTAATGAAACTTCTTAAGAAACCTTCCATTGCTTCTTCTCGTCATATATAACCTTGTAGTATCAAAGACAAAGACAACTAACAAGCATAAAATCTGCAGGATATATATAAATAATAACGGAGATTTAAGGTTTGACTCTATGGAAAACAGTAAAGATAGGATGAGAGTAATGATGTTAATTATTGGTTTATGCAGGATTACAAAAAGATTACAAATTTTAATTTTGCCACATTTTATTTTTTAGAAATACTAAAAAAAATTTGAATTTTTTAAATTCCTGGAGACGCGACGCCGTCGGGTGTTAATCCTGACGCCGTCTCCAGCATCTGTGAAAAATTCTTCTTCGTTTTTAATGAGAAATTTCCTACACACAATTTTGTTAGTTAAATTCGAAGAAAGCATTGCATAAAAACCTGGAATTAAGCGTTACAATCATAAGACTCGAAACTGACACGAATTAATCTAAACAATTTATTTCAAATGTTTGAATTTGGTTCTTAAAAACCAGATATTTCCCCTACACTTATTTTGTTGCAAAATACCTTTGATTGCAAATTAGACAAAGTTAAAAACAAAGCAAAGCATGATTACAAAATTCTTTTCAAACATTATATAAACAAACAGTAGTAAAGAAATTTAAACAACACGACACTCCTAAGTGCGGGAAGAATAAAACATTAAAGTTGCCTCCCAAGAAGCGCTTTTATTTATTTATGAGTCTTGTAGCTAGACTCGAAGTCACACGTCCTTACGTGACTCCTCCTTTGTTTTTCTTGGCCTTTATGGCTATCAAGCTCCAAATGGCTCTGCACACATTTTCATCATGTTTGTATTCGGGTCCCAAATCTAAGCTATCAGAGTAGTAGGTTTTTTCGCTGCTGTCGCCGTCACTCTCTATGGCAAAAGGAGGTATGCGATCAGTTTTTATGTCCATAAAATCTATGTGTTTGAACATTTCCATCTTATGGGGCATCTTAAACACGATCTTTTCCTTTCTTGCCTCCCAAATGCTAATTATTCTTCTCCCTGTCGTAATGAGACCGGTGCTTATACGAATGTTTTCCAAAAATAACTGACCTAGGTCATGCATTCAATGACACTCAGTGGTATCCTCAAGCACCATTGGAAGTCGCATTCGTAGTTGAAGTTCCAAACAGAAACTTTAGCTACTTGACTCTGCTACAAAATTGTAGATTTTTCCCAGGGTTTGATGGTTTCCTTTTGGCCCCAACCTTTTTTGACTCATGATCAATTCATAATGAAGCTAGACATTACATTGATTGGGGATTCCATATCTAGATAGGCTTGCTTCTTGTCGAAGGGGCAATCATGCAGGAAATTTAAGTTGTTACGAAGCTTATCGGGTTATAATCTTGGCTTCACCCTTGGGGGTTTAGAGGACGTTTTTTTTCAAGAGCCCATTCATGATAACTTATTTCATTCATAGTGGGGAAAATGTGTCCCAAAGTTGTTTTGGGCTATCATCATCTTCTTCTTTCGTTTTCAATCTTTAGTTTCTTTTCCTCTCGTACTCCTTCGCTTTCAGAGTCATCTCTGTTGATCCTCCGGTACTCATTTTGTCCGGTCTTCATTTCCCTTCTTCCTTAGCTTCATTTTCATATTTTAAGAATAACGATTTGAATTAACGAAAGTGCGCCTGTTTTGGGGATGAAGGGTTTCTATTTTGTTCTGCTAAGGATGACTGAGACATATATTTTAGGGAGAGTAACTTTGATGGGCTTTTGATTCCCTTGCCTCGAAGCTCCTTTCTTGTGGGGTCGTTAGTAGATGTGAAATTCATTTGAGCTGCGAAGCTTCCTGTAGTGTTACGAATGGGAGTGTCATCAAGCTTTTTAGAAACGGTTTTCCACAAAAGATTAATTTTACTAATCATGTTGTCTTGATGTTGTCCAAGTTGAGTTCTTAAGCTAGACAGTCTTTTCTCTTGATGAGAGTCAAAATCAATTAGTGCCTTCTCAAGCTTCGTTTGGTAATTAGACAAGTAGGTGGAGAACGAGTCGTTCCGTGGGCTGGTAAATGTCTGGGCGTGTGCCCAGTTAAAGTTTAGCTTTCCCTTCCAAGTATTGGAGGCTTCATTAAAGTTTCCTGGTCATTGGTTCATAACGAACTGCCTACTTCTTGTCCTGTCGGTTTACGAGGATGCATAATCAACAAGGGCTTATTCGGAATTTCCTGATTAATGAGTGCGTGGGGGACACTGCAGATCTTGTAACACCCCAGATCGGGTGTAGTTGGAATTATGTCTGGGAGGCATTACTTCATAATTACAACAGAAAAAGTGTATGAGTGATCGACCTTAAATGTAGTTCGGCTGAAAAGTAATTCTCTTGATTTAACCAAAATCTGATATTGTTATAAACGTTGTACAATGTTTGCATCATAATGTATGTCTTAAATTACACAACGTAGATTTTGTTTGTAGAAATCCATGAATGTAGTCTTGTAAAGTTTAGACTCCAATACATATCAAGTAAGCCAAGCATGTAATTCACCTGAGAAAAACATGCTTAAAAGTGTCAACATAAAGTTGGTGAATTCATAGGTTTTTGTAAATATAAACGTTGAACCAAAGTTTTTTAAAGTTGTTATAACTTTTCAAATCCTTGTATGTTCCCCAAAATGTATGTATGAAAGTTAGAAATCAAAGAGTTGTAAAGTATGCATGACCATTTCAATCCCCAAATAGTCACAAAAAGTTTAATGTGTTGTTGAACCACATTGTTTCAAAGTATGTTTGCCACAATTATTCAAGGAAACGTTAAAATATTCATGTGTGATAAAACAATGATTACAATTTCTCTAAGTTCATGAAAAATGTAATAACTCATATGTATGCCACTTTATTCAAGGCACCATAAAGTGTTCATGTTCGTGTAAATGTTGTGCTTCGACATGCCATAATGTTCGTTTGCCCGGTGATAGCTAATCACCCGAAGGGGGCTGTCACACCTGAATAGATCTATTTTGTAAAATTCGCGCTCACCCTCCAGGTAATTCACAGTTCAATCTGTTTAAGCTAATTCGTATTCATTTAGGTAAAAGTAAAGTAATGTCCTTGTTTTCAAAAATGAATTGAAACAAGCAATGTATTTTGTCCTAAAATAAGTAATTAAGTATGTAGACCAGTTTTTAAAATGAATTGTAAATGCACATGTAATGAATTTAAACCAAACATGTTAATGAGATTAGTAACAAGCATGTTCTCACCCCAAAAGTATTAATGTATATATAAAACAAGTAAAACGTGGGCTATAAACTTACCTCGAGTGAATGATAATCCAAGTATAACAGAAAATGCGTCACAATAATGACCGAATGCAACCTAATTAAGTATAGGTTGTATGAGTACTAAGCATTTTGAATAACTAACACCATATATAATTCTATATAGCTACATCAACATCTAATTGTATTTGTGAAATAACATTTATAAAGTAAAAACGTTTATAGATATCACTTTTAGTGACAATGGCGTAACTTTCTCATTTTAAGCCCGTTTTGTACGTTTCTTACATCCACGCTTTCGTATTAGAAAGATATATCAAAATATTACATTTTCATATTTTGAGTCCTTTGGTGAATAGTACTTTTTACTGTTCATGGACTTTTATAAATTTAACTATCATAAACGTCGTATCTTATTCGTTTTAACTCTGATTTTAGTGATTCTTTCGAGCATCGTAAACTTGTAAACGTCGTATTTTATTCGTTTTAACTCCGTTTTTAGTGATTTTTTCGAGTACGTCTTCGTAATTAAAAGTTCTATCTAATTAATGATGTTTTCAAAATAAATATATCTGATGTGAACAGTAACTTTTATAAAATTATTTTTATAGAAGTATTTATTATCGTAAACTTGCGTAATTCATAACTCCTTCGTTATTGATCCAAAAATTATGATTCTTAATGTTTTGGAATCCTAAAAATATGTAATATTTGAGAAAAATAACCATTTGTATATATCAAAAGTGAAACTTAAAAAGTTTTTATAAAATTTCTTTTATAAACGCGTTTATTATCGCGTAACTTGCAAATGTCGTATCTCCTTCGTTATAAATCCGTTTTTCGAGTTCTTTATACGCCTACGATCCTTGTAACATGTAGTATTTTATAAAATTATAAAATAAATATGTTAAAATACGAATTTGATCAGTCCCTTTGAGGTTTTTATTAAAAACATGTTTAAACTTGATTTTGTAACTTTCTAGTTTAGTACACTTGTTACAAGTCCATTACAACACTTAACATCACATTTCCTACATACTTAGGGTCCTTAGTCCATGATTTGTCCAAATATTGTCCAAGAATCACAAGATCCATAAGTCTACATACTTATTTGTTCATTAACTTTCATAAGTATACTTTTTAGGTAACTTGTTTATATACACTTTTTATACATAAACCACACTTGTAAAATACTTATACATCTATTCTTACATGATATTAACATTCATATAACATATGTGAAAGCACACCAAATCATAACCAAGTGTAAAAATCCATTTTACAAGTTAAATAGGTTTCCTAGATGGTGATTAACTACATAGCCATTATATACACATAAAATCATGAATATAAACATATTAAGGTTTTTAGGTAACCTTCATATGATGTAGGATGATGAACAATATGATCTAAACCCTTGTTTAGCTATTTAACCCAAGCTTCCAATACCAAAGAAATCCTAATTTCAAGTAAACCCTAATCTTGAACCTTCTTGCTTTAACACTTGTAAACACCAAACCAAACCTTCTAAACACCTTAGGAAATCTAAGATATTATGTAGGAATGCTTGGAAATATGGTGAATAAATTTGGTATGGATTTTGTAAGGGTTTTGTGTAGTGTCGTGGGTTGGAGCAAAACAAAGAGAGAAATGAGTGTTTTTTACTTAAGCAAATGAAGAGTGTGTGTGTGTTCTTCCACTAGTGTAAGCCTTATATAGCCTAGGACTTAGTCAAAGATCACATATGGAAGTCTTAAGACACAATGAGGGAAATAAGGAAGTCTTGGTCAAGTCTTGCTTAGTCATACTTAGGTTTTAATGAGTTGGTGATGTACATAATCAAGTTGGTGTTTTGTGAGCTCATGGTTTCCTATTATGGGATGCATCCTACGAATTCAAGGGGAGGAGGAGGTGCTAGTTGGTGATTTTTGTATCTTGGATATTTTATAACAATATTGAAGTGTTACTTGAACTTATAATATGTAAAGGTAATTTATAATATGTATACTTGTAATGTGTAGTTTCTATTTAGTTTATTTTATGTACAATATGACTAACAATGTTAACATGTGTAAAGTTTTATAAAACTTTGGGTATTGGGTATAAAAATAGGTATTTGTTGAAGCGTAGAAAATTTTTGGTGGTTCCGGGTATGCCTAAACGTATTTTATCGCGAAACGTAAACACTTTATGTAACCAATAAAAAAATAAAAGGTGCAAAGATAA
>BQNB010080092.1:3194-30033 GCA_026074375.1 Tanacetum coccineum
TGAAGTCATCAACTCTCTGACCTTGTTGATAGCTGAGGGGATCCCCCGAGCAAATCTTTCTTGATTTTCAATCTTTTTTTCATTACAGTAAGGTGCTTCATGTGTATTGATCTCTATCATTCTCTAAAAATCGTAAAAAGATATATGTTATTCTCCAAATAAGAAGTACTTTAACATATATCAAATGAAATTGTGGTTCAGCTACACCACAAAAGCCATAATATTTATCTAGTTCCATACATGTCAAAATTATTATAGACACTTAATAGTTAATGTACTTTTAAAAGAACATAATCAATAACCTCTTTGCGTCTAACAATCTCTTCATCCTCTAGATGACCCTTCTCATTTATCAATCTCTTGATCTCATCTTAGAATTTATGTTCCAGCTGTTCAAAAGTCAATTCAGAAGATCCGTTTTCCTTATGTCCAATAACCTCACGTGTTCAAACTCTTGCAATCTAAGTCCACTTTCTCTAAATTTTACGATGAGATTTTTGTTCACCCCCGGTCGTGTAACGCTATAGATCACCTATTGTCTTGCTCCACACACAACAAATACCAAGAAACAGACTGTTTATACAGGCTGGCTCGTCTATATGTCTCTGGTTGTTCTTCAACCAAGAAATGGGTGCATTTTAGTGGTTTTTTTATGATAAAGTTTCCAAACTTCAAACATCTATTATCCGAATATTAAACGTTAAGCAATCAGAAGTATTTTTCTACACCCTTTTATAGTTGCAAGTTTGTATTGAGCATAAGTACCACATAACTAAATTCAAACTTACAACACAAATACCCTCTAATTAAGCAGAATGTCACTTACTAATCACTCCTGTAGTTGTGGAGTGTGTTCCCTACTCTGGGAGGGGGGGTGGGGGGGGGGGGTGGGGGGGGGGGGGGGGGGGACACCCAATGCCGTTGATCACAAACTACGTGTAGCGGCTTCATCAAGACTGATCGTGGAACTAACTGGGTCAGTTTTAAGATATGTTTGAAAGTGCCACAACCTGTCCGAATTACTCTTTTAAGGGGTATTCTACCATATTTTCATCATTACGTAATGAAAAATCTTGACAATACTTAGTGTAATCGGTGATAACATAAAATTAAGTCGATCCTTGAAGATCTTGGAGTTAAAGAAGTCAGAGGTTGGTTCCGACCCAGGACTTTCGTTACATTTCGCACACGCCAACTAAGATGCATTTACATCAAAATCACAAATTAAAGAACCATCTCAAAGCTTAATCGTCAATAGGGACCTTATCGACTACAGCACCCGATGAGAAGTGGCACTATGTTAAGCAATGGCTATAGGTGTCTAATACAGTGCAAAGGTCTCCCTAATCCAAACAGCCCCTAAGCCAAGTAGCCGAATCCTATACACCACGATTTTCTTAACTCTATAGATTCTTGATCTAACACTTGCTCGATTTAAGCAATCTCCGGTGCACATAGTAAGTGCAAATCCTACTACCGCATCATCAACCTGCCTTTGCATTTCCGAACGAAAGAATTAAAATTTTCTTAGGAAAGGGTTGTGATTAGGGTGTCCAATCGGGGTTTGGTTATCTCGGTCGGCTTCCATCCGCACCACTAGGCCCGCCGTGACCAGATCGCCGCCGTCCGCCGTCACCTGCCGTCAACCACAGCGCGTCTGTCTTACACCTGATTAACTGCTTCAAGGTTTATTCCGCTATCATTTTGCGCCCCAAGTTGATCTGTTTTCTAATTTGCCCTAATTGTGTAATCTATTATTTTACCCTAGTGCATGAATAATATATTTGCTGTTTGCTCAAACTTGAGTTTAACGATTTTTTTGTTTTTGTCAGACTGATTTACGTATGGCGTGTTTTGGCTTAAACGATTTGTTTTCGTTGAGTGTTTATGGTAGATATGTTTTGGTAAAATTACTTAAGTGTGTGGAGATCTTATTAGGGTTTGTTTTGGGGAAACCGATTTGACGAGAAGCCGAGTTAGGATTGGTTAAACGGTAACTAAAGGTAAATGTATAAGGAGTTAATGTACGGTGAGGACAAGGTTTGCTCGGTCTATGGTACGTTGTAAAACTATGAGTTGTAAACTGGATAAGTTCGAAGTGTTTAAAATTGCTATGTTAGGCAATTTTCTATTTTGTTTGATCCATCGTACCCATTCAACTTCTGTCTATGTTTTTTTGGTTATTTGAGCACGTGTGCTATTTTATTTCAGGAACTCGATTTACATGACATTTCCTTATTTGATGCCGAGTTTGGCAAGATGTTGCAAGCTCTTGTTTGCCTAAAACAGTACCTAGAGTCGATACTTGACAGAAATCAAATATTGAACCTAAGGTTTAGGGGCACACCAGTTGAAGATCTCTGCTTGGACTTTACACTTACTGGCTATCATGACTATGCTTTGAAAGAATGGTATGACAATTACTTGACTTCTTTGACATTTTTAACATCATATTTTATTGTTTATGCATGTCTTAGCATGTACTACAAGGGATGTTGAACAAACTCTATTGTTAATGACATGGTTTTTGAATAATTTGGATGAGTACAATTTCGAGGTGTTGATGCTACGTCAAACCAGATCACGCAACCAAATGAAGCATTTAGAGCTGGTATCAATCAGGTCATTATTGAATGCAGGTTAAATATAATATTTTCTAGATCTTCTGTTCTGAATTCTTCAAGTAATTCACACTTTTAGAACTCACTTTATGATTAGGGCATGTTGGATTCATTCCTAGTGAATAGGGTCGATTGTCAATGTAAAAATCACTACATAGCAAGGAAATGTTTAAAAGTCATGTGAAATGATTTTTTAAGTCGTACAACTTCTTTGACGCCATTGTTCATATATTTAATCTTTATGTTATACATCTATAGTGTTATGATAATAAGAAAGGAAAAGAAATGAAGTTTGGTGGACAAGGATACCTAACCCAACCACCCATTGTTTCGACGATATTTAAAGGCCTTACTCTTCCTCAGTCTAACCTAATATAGCTAATTAAATGTGCGACGTGTATGATTTACGATCTTTTGTATGTGGAGCATGGTTCCCTTTGGAGTGCAAGTCCTCTTGCATTTTACATCATTGTCTATCTCATAAATTATCCATGCTCTGTTATATAATTTGTCATGCGTACTTGGTATTCTAAGATATGCACTACATAAAAGGATGAGTTACTTGTCATATACAAATGTACAACTCGTGAAGCCACTAATGCAATGGCATAATGTAAGTTTTATTAAATTTCCCGATACATACAAAGATAAATTTAAAGAGCTCAAGTTTTGTCTTTAAAAATAGGATAGGTAAATAGTTGACCTATCTATCTATGCTACCACTATAACATTTGCACTTCAGTATCAAAAGAACATGATAAAAGTACAAAAATGATAAAGCACTCAAGACTTGTTTGTGTAAAATACTCTTCTAAAACACTAGACATCCGTCGATACAAGGTTGCCAACGCCCATCCTAACCAATTATTTTAATATCAGACATTTTTAAAGTAGGAGTTAATATGTTCAATATCTTTAGAAATGGTTGTGTTGCTGGCACAACAGGCTTCAACCGCTACAATGCGCCGACCAATGCTGGCTGGGTGTCAGTAGCGGCCGATGATGAGCTGGCCAAATGGTATACAAAATGCTATTAATTAAAGCTTCCTCCGTATTCAACCAAGGTGAGTGAAGTTAAATGAAAGGTGATTTGTTGGGTCGCCTCTTCGTTCCTTAGCTTGTCAAGCGAGGAATAAAAATTAATAAGACATTGTTCAAAGTGTTCGTTATAATACATAGACATACACCTTCGATCCTGTTAAACTTGCAACTTTTGCATTTTTGATAATGGGGCTTTTCCTTTTAGCAAAATGAATAGGGTTTATAACGTTATCTGCCTAGGTTCTCCTCTTTTCTCTCACAAAGGGTAGTCATAAAATAAAATAAAAGAAAGTGAAGACACTTTAGGAAAAAGTTGGACTGTAAGTCAAACGATCTTTTTTACTACACATGGGTATCCATGGTGACCATCCTTCGTTCATTTATTTATATCTACTTTGTACAGTCAGAGCTGTAACATTAAGTCAAGTGAGGGCTCCTCTAAGGACAGCCAAATTGATCTTGTTGTATTGTGCATGGTATCTTTCTCAAGTCAGCAGGATAAGCTACCTGATAGTGTTCCGAGTATGAACGTAAGAGTAGCAAACTTTCACGTGTTCTTCAATTGACCATTTGACTTATTAGGGCTTTAACTGAACTACTCTGATAAATATAAACCATCTTGTCTCGTATCGAACACTTTGTTCTCTGAAACATGCCGTCTCATTGTTGTCGGCTGCAAACAGAAAGATAAGTATTCATATGAAACCTTGGATCGCCGGTGATCCTCTTGTGTCTTGTAATGATTTTAATAGAACATTGTGTGTGAAGAGTATGGTATACCATACATTGATAAGTACACTTTCACAATGCTAAGTAACTGTTCTGAAATTCCTCATTAAATCAAGTGTTAAGGAGACAAATTGTATTTGCTTGTTATCGACCGATGGCGCAATGATATACCTTCGTTACTAAACCTACAATTCAGACCATGGCGTCTGGGGTTCGTGGAACTGATATACCATCACAACCAGTAAGGATGGAGTACTATTTACACATTTGTTCCCTCTCAGCTAACATGCCTTAAAGAGTGATGTATCAGTGTATGGTGTTTAATGGTATTTTTTATAACAGGGGACCAGTTTGCGGGAAAAACAAGTACCCATGCGCAGTACATAATTCTCAGTGTATTGTTATGTTTACACTTGTAAGTACTGTAAGGTATAGAGAAACTAAGTTCTTATCAAGTCAAACGTTTCGCAATGCTTTTCAAACCGAACCTGAATATTATTTGGGTTGAGTTTTTTTTGGGTGTTCTCCGTTGAGTCAGTGAGCGACTAACCGGCTCATGTCTTTATTCCTCGGTGAACCACCGTTTGGTGGGTTTTTCAAACACCGACGTTCGTCTAAACAAATAAACTCCTCTTAAACCATCTACACTCACCTTATACCAAACAATGACTATCAATTTTGTTCCCATCCTCATTCCTAGACCCACACACCAAACACGGCGAAAGTAAACTGTTTATTTTTGAGAAAGTTTTAATAACAAACAATAACATAAAACCATAAACGAAAAAGAAACGAGTTATGGAAAAAGAAATAATGGTCAGTTCGTATGAAAAAAATATGCAAATATCTTACATTGAGAATAAGAAAAGCTGCTAGTCCTATAATTAGAATAAAAAAAGGATCTCATCCTAGTCCAAGACTTGTATATGTGAGCTGACGTTGTGGGATGTGTCCTTTCTTTTAAGTATAGAAATCGTAGAAAACTTGATATGAGTATTTTGAGCGGATCTTTCATGGTTTACACCAACACATTGAACCTTCGTCAACATCCATCCCATGCGGAGATTAAGCTCTTAACGAATACAGGGCGATCAAAATTATGATTACATTCGGAAATCGTAGACAACTTGATATGACTATTCTCACCGGGAGTTTCAAGGCTGTGCACCAATACAGCAACACTTGAACCTTCTTCTAACATCCATATGTGAGCATGACCATAGAAGAAACTCTCGTATGGAGTGAATTTCATTATTGTTTTGTGTTCATCATAACAGTGCGGAAACCACGTTCAATTTCAATTCCCTGGTGTTCATAGACATTGTAGAGCTTCAGTACCCAGGTGTTAAGGCCGAGTTCTTTCGTTTTGATAAATGATCATAGACGTCTTTAATGGTCCCCAATGTATACGTGTAGTTGTCATCTATGTTGTCCCTTGTATGCGTCACAAGAGGAATCGGGTGGTATTCCTATAATAAACCTCGTGATAAATCAAAAGAAACAAAGACATTTCCCACGAAAAGGCATAACCACTCCATTGCATAAAGTACCATATGTAATCATCCATATGTTTAACTAAGGTCAACTTTCACTGCTCTGGCAACTGATTTCCAAACATTTGATGGTCTCATTTCTAACACTATTAAAAAGAAGGTCATACTATCTTGATACGAGAATCCTACTACAACCTTGAAACACTATGGATGAATCATAGGCCAAAACCCAACTCTTTCCATAACAAGATATTAGAGCTTCAATATTTTTCACCACGCGGTTGAGGGATTTAATGACAAATAATTCAGTCTTGAACAAACCGTGACCTGACAAGACTAGGAAGAACCAACAAGATGTGGACAATACTCACTATCAATTTCAATCCGGGTATCTCCATTCAATATTGATCATTCTTTTTAAGATTGTAGTTAGATGATATTTATGACAAAGCGGACGACTTGAGATTAACGACTTTCATGACTTACATACACTTTGCCAATCTAGAGATCCTCTACTTGCGAATCTGGCTATATATCTTCAACAATATTAAGCAAACCTCTGGCATTTAAAAAACCTTTGATTTCCCTAAAACAAAAACAAAACAAAAACAAAACATAAAAAATCTTCATGTAGCAAACTATGTTTTATAACCCGGTTTTTTAATCGACTCGGTTAAGTCACCGGTTCACCGCGGTCACCGTTTAACCTTTGAACCGGTTTATACATATAATTATGTTTTTATATTTAATATTATGTTGCATGAATTCATAATAAATCTGATTTTATTTCTTATATTCGATTGAATCGTTGAAAATTATAAGACTCCATCGATAACTTTGTTTTTAAGTTCTATATATCTATTTACTATAACAAAACATTTGCAACAACAATCAACTTTAAGAATCAAAGTTATATCAACGATATTAAAAACTTAGTGGGTTTCTAAGATAGTTTATAACTTTAATTTACTCATTTACTAGATTTTAACCAACAATAGTCCTCAACTTCAACTTGTCAATTAAAAGTAGAAACATCGATGAGAATAAAAAAATTTGTATATGTTTTTTTGATAAAAAGTCTTGACCCGGGCCGGTTTAAACAAAACCGGGTGTGGTCGAGTCAACGAAAACCCGACGGTTCCACCGGGCCTTATCCGCTCGGTCTCCTGAGCCGGTCACGTTCAACCGCGGGTCAACCCGGGTTAAAACCATGTTTGGGGGTGTGTGTGTGTGGTGGTTGTGGTGTGTGTGGTGTGTTCTTTTTGTTTTGTAGCTAATAAACATATATACAACAATCAACTTTAAGTACATTATATATATATATATATATATATATATATATATATATGTATATATATATGATATATAATATATAATATATATGTATAATACACAAGATAGTATATAAATAATGTATATATTATCATGTATATGGAATGACATATAGTATACACACACATATATATACACCACATATATAAAGCTATATATATATCTATATATAGGTATGTATATATACACATAATATGTAATAGATGTATATAGGTATAATTATATATAAATACACCCATATCTTTATTACAGAGATATATATGTTATAATATAATATAATATATATAGATATATATATATAATAGATATATTTATGATATATATATAATATATATATAGATATGGATATATATACACACCACAGCCACATATATACATATATGTGATATCTGATATATATATAGCATATATGGTAAATAATGAATAATCTATGTATGTGATATATATAATATATGTATTTGAATATATATATATATATAGACATATATATACATATATATATATATATATATATATATATATATATATATATATATATATATATATATATATATATACAGCATATACATATATACACATATAGACATATATACACATAAATATCATATTAAACACACATATAATATATATATACATATATATATATATATTTACATATATATATATTAATATACATATATATATTATATATACATATATATATATATATATTATTATATATATCTATGTTTGTGTGTGTGTGTGTATGTATATATATGCAGATATAATAATATATATAACGCATAATATATATATGATATATAAATATATGTATATATTATATCATTGATAGATATATATATAATTATATATATATATATTATATATATATATATATATATAATATATAATATATATATATATGTAATAATATATATTTATATATGTATATATGTATATATGATAATATATATATTAATTATATATGTATTTAGATTGTATATATGTAAGATTATTGTATATGTAATATTGATAAATATGATATCGTATATATATATATATATATTACGCATATATAAAATATGATATAAGATATATATATATAGATAATAGGACGAGTCACATCTATATATTATATCTATATAATATATATAGAATATATATAAAAAATATAATATATATATATATATGTGTGATGTGTGTGTGTTGTGTGTGTGAGTGTGGGTGTGTGTGTGTTGTCTATATAATATGTATAACTTTAAACAAACCTAATACGCAATCGTTGTTGTTGATGATGTTGTTTGTCTTTAAATCGCAAGAAAGAAAATCACTCCAAAAACAAAACCTTGACCTCCTTTTATACAAGTGAGCGAGGGTTTGCCATAGCCGACTCTATTAGTCGTTATATTTATTTGATAAGCCCAGTTATCACCTAATTATGGGCTTAACCAATCTTAAAAACCAATCTTACAAACCAAGTCGAGCATTCTTTATGATCATTTAAAAGTCAAAATAAAATATATAAAACAAAAGTGTCAAATTAGTGATAACAAGCATGATTACTCGCGCGTTGCTGCGGGTCGTTAACACTTTATATTTTGATTTATGTTCATTTGGAGACCATATTTTTTGTGGATACTGGGGGACTCATCCTCACCTTTCATTTCCATCTCATCCAATGAATGAGATTAAATTGCCTATTTATACTTAAGGGGTATTTTTGTACATTATATAAACTTACTTTCTTATAACCCTCCTCATTTAACACACACACAAAATGTGTGTTTTCAAATCCTCTCTCTCTCTCTCTCTCTCTCTCTCTCTCTCTCTCTCTCTCTCTCCCCAACTAATCGTTCGATCAACACAAACAACCAATCGATCGATCTTCAATCGATTGTCTTATTTTGAATCGATCATCTCCTTCTTCAATTGATAAACATCAGGTTCGTATTTGTTTTTATTTTAGCTTATTTGATGTGAATAAGCTTATTAATTTATCATCATTTGAATTTATGTGCTTATAATTCAGCTTATTTGAACGAATTATCTGAATTAATTGTTGCTAGTGATAAGCTAACTTATTAGATGATTTATATAAATAAGTTTATGAATCGTCATCATCTGAATTTATTTTGTTGAATTATAAGCTAGCTTATTAGCTTATTTTGATAAATTATAAGCTAGCTTATGAATTAGATGAGAGTTAGTGTGAATAAGTTGTATTATTAGGTAGTTTTATGATATGAATAACTTATTATTTAGCATTTGATTGAATTAAGTTATTAATATAAGTTGAATTAAGCTGGTTTTAAATTACTAGTTAGCAATAAGCAGTTTTGAGCTGATATGAAATATATCATATGTGATTTTAGCTTGGGTTAATATGTTTATAATTGAGGTTATTTTGTTTGATATATCATATGTGATATCATATATGAAATCACATAGACTGCTTTATTAGATATATCATATGTAATATTTGTATTTTGTCATGAAACAACTTATTTTGTTTTTCTCATTTTATATTTTTAGAGCTGTTGTTCAATAAGAAGTTGTTGTTCAAGAAAAAAAGATATGATTCAAGACGAAGAAGACTTAGTTTAAGTAGAAGAAGACTTGTTTCAAGGAAAAGAAGACTTTGTTGATTCCATGATAGATCCATCTAACTCTTTCATTTTTTTCACATGTGATATGCTAGGAAATCATATATGATTTTATATTAATTTTATTTTCATTACAATTATCATATATGATATTTGAAAGGAAACCATATATGATTTTATATTATTTTTGTTTTCATTACAATTATCATATGTGATATTTGAAAGTAATTTGTCTAATGTTTGATTTTTATATGGACAACTGTTAGAAATTCTCTTTTACTTGATTTTGGTTGATTTGGATCTTACATGAATATGAATCTATTATATATCAGATGTGAAATTTGTATTTTACAAGTTAGTAGCAAACTATCATGTGTTTTTTTCCAAAGATCATATATGATTTAACATGATCATCACTAATTTATCAAACCATCATACTTGATGTTTAAAAAATGATAACATGTTTTCTATTCTAATGCATTTATTTACAATTGATTATGAATGTGTGCAATAAAACTTAAACAAAATAGACATAATATCGAAAATCACATTCATAAATGTTTCGCCATTTTTATTTAGTATAAAACATCATGACATAATACCAAGAAAGTTAAACCATATTAGCAAGACATTGTACCAGTTACCAATGGTTTACAAAAATCGTCCGTAGACGTCAAAACTCCATATGGAGATTACAAGATTAAAACAAAGTATACATTTTGAACGTGAAATAAAAATTCATGAGCTTCTTCATTGAGTTTATCGGGCCTTTGTATGCTTGTAATGATCAAGATGCCTTGAAAATAGTATTCTCTACACAAATAAGAAGATTTGATTCAATTTTCAAGAACATAATCATATATGATATATTATAATGGTAAAGAAGTTAACTTTCAAGCAGATTATCATATATGATATCAAACACATAACTAACTTTTAATTACTCAATAGGAGATGACAAACTTGCTTGTATTTTAGTTTCAGGCATATTATCATATATGATATATTATAGTGTTAAAAAAGTTTGCTTTCAAGCAGATTATCATATATGATATTATACACAAAACTAAATTTGTAGTACTCACAAGGAGATCACAAACAGCTTGTATTTTATTTTCAAGCACATTATCATATATGATATAGTATAAATGCTTAAAACCTAGCTTATATCATATATGATGCAGTACATAATTTTTTACAATTTTTTCAAGCAACTTATCATATATGATTATTCACTAACAGGTCATACTATATCTGTTCAGCGTATATTAAGCCATAAAACCTGATAATTCATAAAAAGAAGCTAATAAGTTAGCTTATAATTCATCATAATAAATTTAGATGATTATAATTCATATGCTTATTCACATCAATCACCTAATAAGTTAGCTTATCAATCAACACGATTAAATCACATAATTCGTCAAATAAGCTATAAAAGGATAAGATGAATTATAAGTTTATTCACATCAAATAAGCTAAAAATAAAATATAAAAACAGATCGGATGAACTTTTACCTGATGTTAATGAACCGAAGAAGGATATAATCGATTTACGAAGGAGATGATCGATCGACTAGATGTTCGTGATGATAGATTAAGATCTGATATGTTTATGTCTGTGTTAGGTAAGAGAGAAAATGATTGACCTAAAAAAGACAGTGTGTGAGTGATTGGAGGGGTGGATGGTGTGGGACGTTAAATGTCCAAACTACCCCTCCGTCCCTTTTATTTATTTATTTAAATAATAAAACCCTTTTTAATCTTCACCCTTCCTTTTTTTTAGATGGATGGCTGGGATTAATCCCCCAGTATCCAATAAAAAGAAGGTTTCTAATATAACCTTCCTCCTATTAATATAGTAGTTTAAGATTAAACTCATCATATAAGCTCCTAATCTTAGTGCCCGATTGTTAAAGTTTTATTTTCCTCTACCTTATGATCTAACCTACGAGTCTTTGTCGATCAAATCTCAACTCATGGTCCTGTTAATTTCGCCTAGTTATTTTCGTTCTCATAGGCGCCACTTCTCTTAAAATTGTTTATTTTGCCTAATTATTTTTGTTATGTTAAGGAAGATTAATTGTTTGTGTCTTTTGATGTCCCTTCTGAGCAAAAATAAATTCACAAAGTGAGTTTCCAAACATATTTTGGATCAAGAAGCCAAACGGTCCAAATTGGACAAAATTTTATATTATGTTGGGCTAATTCAGTGCCCAATTATCCTTGCCTAGATTTAAACAGATATTAGGCTAAGTATTGAAGACTCACTGAGTGCAAAGCATCAACGATTAATGAAGACTCGCTGGGTGCAAAGAATCAGCGAGCAGTGAAGGACTCGTTGATTGCAAAGCCTCAGCGACGTATTCAAGTCAAAGATATCGTCAAGGAGGTCGAAGATTACTTGAAGACATACTCGTCAGCTGAGATGGATATCAGCTAGTATGTAGAAGGAATACGTTTAAGGTTTAAGGAGAGTCAGGGGTGGCAATACCCTGATGATCCTATTACCTTTTGAAGAAGAGCAAGCTGAACTTAGCTTCTCTGAGTGGAGTTTAGGCGGTATAAGTCAATAAAGCATTATGGCGGGACAAAGTGGTGTTTGAATTAAAGCCTGAACTAAAATACGAGTTGGTGAAAGTTATGAACACTTGGCAGAACTGTTCACAAAAGTATGAGCGGGATGTTTCCAAGAATGGACGTGCATTAAATGCAATTGTACTTCCACCGCAGGATACTTGACACGTCCCAACTGCCCCCACTAAGGATACAACCTAGCATAACTATAAATAGGGAATGTTGTAGGAGTAAATGTCATCACTTTTATTGTTGTCGTTATTATTGTCATTTACTCCTTTGTCGAACTTACACGTTAGTCAGCTGATCCTATCAGCGGGACTCTATAAGTTCGCTTGTAAACTTGATTCTTTGTCAAGTTTACTTGTTCAAAGGGTGATCTTACATTGTCATTCAACTTATGCGATCCATAGCATATTGTAATACTTTAATTATATCAATAAAGCATTACACGATTGAAAAGTTATTACTTGTATTATTTACTACTTGATAAGTGTTATACTTCCATATAGACATGTTATTTGGGACTTTCATATTCATATTGACGATCTACCAGTGAGAGAGGGTCTTAACATCATCTCCAATCAAATCTTTCCTAGGTAGTTTAGGATTAAAGCATACCTTATTTCTAAAATGCCAAATAATCCATGTACCATCGTCTCAAATAACTGATTTTCCACCATGGTGTGTTTCTATAGCATCGTCTCAAATCAGGCAAAGGGTTTAATGCAATCGATTTCAAGATCATCAAGATCACATCTCGTTGGTAACCAGTTTTTTAAGAGCTTCCACGAGTGGATATTGATCTTTATTGGAACAAAGTTGTTCCATCTATAATGCCTCATAGACACTGTCAGTTTTAATTCTCATTTAAGCCAATGTGAAGTGATTTTTGTTTTCTTATGAGGCGTTCAAACTCGTGCGTTGCACCGGGCTTGTTTTTTGGGAAAAATTAAACGTTTACTTATGTGAAGCATCGTATAACTACATACATGTGTGCTCTGCTCATAGGGTGTGCGTAAGTGTTCAGGGCGTAATGTTGATGTTCGAGTTTTGCTTAATGTGGTTTGTCTCAAAGTCTAGTCAGGGTCAAAAGTTACATTCCCGATAGCGATCCTATTTAATTTCAGGTTTCTTTAGTTCGAGAATTTGAGTATGGTCAATTTAATTATCGGTAAAATGTTAAAGAACCCGTTAGTCCCTTTAAATGACAATTCATTAAAATAGAATTAATAAAAAAACTAAAAATTAAAAAAACTTTACACTTTCTTTTTCAGCTAACCTACGTAACCCTCACTTTTTCTTTCCTTTAAGGATTAGTTCTTAAAAACATCCTAAAATGAAAAAAAGTTAAACACCAGAAAACGCTTGGCCCGTACCGAGCTTTAAGGGTATAATAAAAAATCCATCGTTTATTCCTCCTTCCCGCTTCTAAAGATGCTTATTACTCCTAAGTCCAAAAAAAAAATATTAAGTGTCCACAATTTGAATCTTTTAAGTCTTTTTTTTCTTTAACTTTGACCATAAATATTTTTGTTTGTGTTATATAAAATTGAACGAAAATTCAACCAACGAAAAATAATTCAAAAGACTCTATCCATTCATATATCTTGCATCAAGTATCATATAACATAAGAAACCATTAAGGTCAAAGTTGAAGAAAAAAGACTTTGAAAAAGTCAAGTGGACACTTAATGTGGGACGGAAGGAGTATTATTTTATTATTTTCCTTTATTTTTATCTTTAACATCCTTCTTCGATCAATTACCTGTATCATCAACATAGTAATGATCCACCACCCGCATCATCAACATCGTTCCGGATTTCGCATCTTCGGTTTTGCATCATGCATCATCGGCATTGTAATCATCCACAATGTCAATTTTTCATTATCATCGCTGCATTCTCGGTGTGCATCTTTAGTTTTGCATCGGCATCGTCATAATCCATTAGCATTTTGCATTATCATATATTTTGGCAGCATCATAATCCATTAGCAACGTCATCACCGTCGTCATCATCATCAAGCCGCAACATCATCATCATCATCATCGTCGTCGTCTTCAGTTATATGAGTCCGCGTCATCTTCAACATTAATACGTAACACCAAAACCATCAAAGATAATACATTTAATCATTGATATGAGCATAAGTAAAACCGAAAGTTGACAATGAAGAAAGACCAAAACTCGAATTATATCAAGTTTTGGAGTGAAACAAATTTTAAAATGGCGTACATGACTTCTAGAAATCCTACTCGTCCTTTTATGCTCAGTAAAATTTCGCATGGAGACGTCCCTACTCGTCCCAAATTTTGCATGGGGACGTCCCTACTCGTCCTTTTTATCTTGACGTGTGAACTTGACTTTAGCATAAATACATAAATGCCACACGAAATCCTACCCTTTGATATGACGGTTCCAGACGTCTCTTACGTTTTTTACATTAAAATATTGTTTTGAGTTGAACTCTTGCCTTCATAGTTATCCATGATATAATACTAACTAGTGTAGTACATGTTAGGCTCAATAGATGTACGAAGTAAATGGTCAAACTTAAACTCTAAACTGGCTCAAGCTTTGAACCAATATAGAAATTTGATGGGCTTCGAAACCCTAACTTCCTACACAAATTCAATTAGAGCAAAGGGTGTAGTAACACAAAATACTTCTTCATTTGGGCCCCACTGCTTCATCTAACGCACTACTCATTTCAACACAACACACAAAAACACTCCATTCCTCATGATAATTTATTCTCCTCTTCATTTGGACCACACCACGTCACAATTTTATTTTAATTTTTATTTTTCACATAAATTAAAATTCTTTCATAAAATAAAAAAATACAAATACGAAAAGTAAAAAACAATACAAAAATAAAAAAAAAATAGGAAAATTAAAAAATACGGAAAATAAAAATAC
Organism: Tanacetum coccineum; assembly: GCA_026074375.1. Lineage (NCBI taxonomy): Eukaryota > Viridiplantae > Streptophyta > Magnoliopsida > Asterales > Asteraceae > Tanacetum > Tanacetum coccineum. The sequence continues at coordinate 18,495 of BQNB010080092.1, forward strand.
TATACGAAAATAAACTACAACTGATATTTCGCCCATATTTGTGCTTGATTTGTATTTTATAATTGTCTCTTTGAATTCAGAGGCAAGAGTCGGCGATCAATCCGAGGAAACCTTTCAACTCCGTTTAGCTCCGTTGCGACTGTTCTTTAAACTTTCTTTGGCCTTGTACGTTACGGCCGTTACCGGCATTGATCTTCTGGCGTAATTCCTCATTAAAACGTCCTTCATAGACCTCGAACCACTATCCCGCGCCTGCTCTCCAGTTGTTTCTGATTTTGTCTTCTGGCGGTTCGCGTTTTAAACCCGGTGGTCGAGGTCAGAGCATCTACCGAATATCTCCGTTATCCTACCATTCAAAGTGATTCCGATAGCGTCCCTTATAGTGTTTTTTGAGCACCCTCCACCCTGTTCGTAAGCAAATTTTTTACGCCTTATTACAAGACCGAATATTCGGCCTTCGCAGCTTCCAAAACATCACCGTCATTTTCACCGCTTTTACGAGTTATTCCTTTGTAAATAGCGTGAAACTTTTGACAATCGGGGTGCATCCGATTCCATTTCCCCGTTATCATATTCTTGGTACGAGAAACACCATTGGTACTTTTGGTGAAATCGTCATGAATCTGCCCCCAAAAGCATTCTTCGTTTCGGTCATTCCCTATATCATTGTTCTTCGAAACTCCGACTCCAAACCCCTCGCAAACAATAACTTCTCCTCGTCACGTGTCCAACGCACGGAAGTTTGAGTCGGAGCTGTCGCCGTCATCACAATATCTTCTTCTTCTTCGATGTTGTCGTCGTCCGCGGACAAATCAACCGCGGGGATGGATGATTTTTTTTCCATTCGTTTTCCTTTTCGACGTTTTTCCTTTTTGTTGTGGTTGTGGATGTGGTACCATTGAATTGTGTTTTCATGGAACAATTTGGGTTTGGAAATTTTGAAATTGTGTGTTGAGTTGCGCTTGTTGAAACGCTTTGTTTGTTGAAAGTAGATTTGTTCGAGTGTCATTAGAGGGAAGAGGTATTGTGAAGCATAAGGAAATTGGGCCGGATGGGAATTGGCCCGGAAGGAATTAGAGGACTTCCGATAAGAGTTAGTGAAGATGGCGTCGACGGTTTCCGAAGATGACGATTGAATTCAGTTAGTTGTGGCCAAGAGCTTGCGAGCAGTTGAGATTAGGAAACCCGTCATTTGGGATTCGAGACATTTTTTTATTGTAGGTAGAAAAAATTGTAGATTGAATGTATTTGTGTGTGTTTAAAATGATAAAAGTGTTGGATATATATAGATTTTAAAAATTAATTTTAATAAAAAAAGTTTTTTTTCTACCGTTTCCAAACGGGTACATCAGGAGGGAGGCCCAACTCTTTCCAACGTTCTGAATCTTGAGTCGATTTGTGTCGAAGAAACGGCGAAGAGGGGGGGGGCGAGTGGCGGTTATTTAGAAAAAGCTAGTTATTCATTTTCAAATATAATTCCATTTCTCTTTTCTCTCATCTCTCTCTCTAAACTCTCTCTCTAGAACAACTCTTTCTTTCTCCTTTCTAGTTCTAATTCGTGTTTGATTCTATGAAGTGAAGTGTTACGGGATCCTACACTTTTTGTAACATTTAAGTTTTGTTTTCACTTTGTCTAGCTTTAATATTTTTCACAATACTTATTTTGCCAATGAGGAAGAAATCCCCTATAAAGATAGGAAGTGCCGTATGACACTTTAAACAATAGTGGTTCAAGGCGGCGTGCGTTCCATCTACCAACTGACATATTATCCGATCCATAAACTCAATCTTATGTTCTGTTTTTTCAAAGGATCTAATTCATTATAACCACGTAAAAGGAAAATAACGTAGAACTGTAGATCCGTCATCGTTTTCCGGTGAGGTCCTACCTTATATCTGGCGGGTTGCATTTTTACAGCGAATGGAACCGGGTATAGGTAGGTTATACCAAATTTAAAGGGTTATGTGGTTTATACTTTATAGGTTTATGATTTTTGATTGTGTGAGGTTTAGAAAGTGATACTGGCTCATGGGTTAATGGGTTTGTGATCTCTCATATAAATGGATGAATATGTTTTATATCAGTTGTGAATTTGTGATACATGCTAGGCTTCAAGCCTTCAAGTCCATCATGGCTTCAATACATGTTATTTTGACAAACGGTATTTGGATGTATATGTTTGCACATCCTGATGGGTGAGTTTATATAGTGACTTATAATGGAGACATGAAGAGTTTTTATAAATAACATTGATCATAACTTGCTTTTGTTTTTCTTATAACAGTTGATATTCATCCTTTTGGTTTTCCAATAAGAGCAATTAACTGTGTGGGATATGTCATTTATTGAGACGGTACAAATTTTACAGGTAGAACGTGAATTACATTCTAAAACAAAGAATACCAAATGAAAACGTCCTTTCAACCACTACATTTTAATATCCCAAAAAATTATGTCATTAAATATAATACCACTTCATATTCTTAATGGTTAATGTAATTAAAGGTGTGAATGGCTAAAGTGTTACGGAGTAGTATTCTGTACAATTTTCACAGCAAAGGATACAAAATTTGAGGCCTCCACAATAAATAACTCTTAACCATCAATTATGGTACTTACTCGAATGTATATGTGCAATTTACAAAGCCTGAAGTACAACAGCTACCCTACAATTTGGACATTTATTAACATACATATGTACAATTCTCATAGCTTATCTTGAAGCCTCCAATTTAATAAGGAGGACTCAATCTTTATATATAATAGATAGATAGATAGATAGTGTATACCCATTTGTCCTCGAAGACTTTGTGGCTCAATGATTCACAACTAGGCCTTATGGGCGACCCCAGACTCAAAATATACGAGACCGGTACAAATAAAAATTAGTTCTTTATTAGATATATTGCATGAATTACAAAGGTCTAGTGAGTAGATTCTTGGATATGTGAAATCTTAGGCTAGCATTCTTCAGCAATTGGTCCTCCCAAAAGTCAAACCTTGAGCCATCTCCAACACAGCGAGCAAAACTGTTTTTTGATCTAAGTTGTACTTAGATTGTTTTTTTTCAAACCTATAATGCTTTTTCATGGACTCTGAGGAAATCGTTTTAGCTGAGATTTGTCAAGGTCAAAACCGGCAGGTTCTTTATGAATTGAACGAATGACTTGATTCCAAAGAGGATTAGGTCTTGAATAAGTTGCACCACCGGTGGTGAAAAATTGAATAGAGTTGCTTTTTTCGTTGATTTAGTAGTGTTTTATAATTAAGTGCTTTTGGCTAGCTGTATGTGCAGTGGATGTTTTATAAAACGTACTAGTTCAATACTTAAAAAACACCGGGGGAATATGAAATTGACTGTATCAATGCTCAGTTGCTTATTAATAGTGTTTATGGATGGGTATAAGTGAATGTATTTAATTAAAAAATAACTCTGAGCATTTGTAAAGCAATGTGTTCTTTGGGTGTTTTATGCTAAACTGATCTGAGAAAAGAAGACCACAGAGTGTTTCATAATTTCCCAGTCAAACGCGTTTGTCATTTTGTTTAGTCTGCAGCACCATCAATCATACTAGAGGTAACGTTGATTGGATTTGAGGCGCTATCACTGGCAAAGCTAGAAGGTTAAGTTATAGTCAAAGGTGCAAAGTGGCAAACTATGATAATTATAAAAAACTGCACTACACATTTGTTGCTAGGAACAAATTACAAAAAAATAACCAAACTTATAGGAAATTTAAACATTTATTTATTTTGCTAGCTAGGGGTTTGCCCACCCTTCGTCCCTCCTATCTCCACACCTACTTAGAAACGATGGTAACGTACTGGGAGAAGCAAACTAAACTTTGGATTCAATTACGTTTAAGGATGTTGAAGAGTTATTATTGTCTTGACCAAGGGGTTAGTGATCATATCCCTACAACGGTTCTTCCTTATAACACAACTTTTGTAACACCCCCAAATTGGGTCGCAGCAGAATAAGGGTCCGGGGCGTGTTACTTCATGATCAATAGCACAAGATATATAGTCACAACAATTGGAAGGTGAATGATTAAACTACAAGCGCTACAAGAGGCGGGACATTAGTTGCTTATTGAACTAATTGGTTTATGATGACGTATAATAGGTGTACCAGGCCCCTGGGCCTGAGCCATATCATTACAATGGGCCCCCGGCCCAACCAAGCAAATAATACCCTCCGCGGAAAAAGCCCAATTCCGTATTGGGCGGCGCGGAAGAAGCAAGCCGGGCGTGACAAATCCTCCGCGGACCAACAGGCGTCCGATAAGGGAAATTAGCATCCGCATGACACGATTACAAGCGGATCCTTATCCAATTAGGGTTCCACTTCGGCCTAATAACATAAATGAGCAAAATACTAGAAAAACTTAATATTTGGCTCACCTATAAATAGGGGATCTGGGACAATAACCCCCAATGATGTATTAAATTTCTTACCAAATACACACATATATGCCATGACATTCTCTGACAAAACATGTTACTTACTCTCACGCTACGGAGTCCAATCGTGATGTTCCGTTCCCCTCCCGATAAGACTAAACGGTTAACCCTCTTCTATTAGTGCAAAATCGACTACACATCTTGATTTAGTACAAGATCTCGCTCTTGGGCCAAACCCAATAACCTTTCAGATCCACCTATACGACCCATAACACAAATTGTACTAACAGTTTATGATGAGTTGCAAATTATTTAGTGCTTTACGTTTATGTTAATTGACGTTGTAGAATTGATGGTTTATTTTGTGTTTTTTACTTCTACATTTGTGTTGAACTAGCCACAAGTTTTACCATCTCTTGACATTTCATCCGGTTCGTGTTTTAATTTATATCTAAACTGTGTGTTGGTGGTATTTACTGTCTTTTGGTTTTTCAATTTGAATAAGAATTCCAAAAGTGCACCTATAATAACTTCGGATAGACTTGAGATCATGGTAGTGTCCGTGAGGTTCCACCATGAAATAAAATGCATCTTTCCAAATGCAAATAGTAAAACTTAGTTGGGTTTTTTAATGAAAACATAAACCTTTGCTGGATCCATATTTCACGAGTTGACTGATGGGTAGGGATCCGAAATGGTTATCCGATCCCGCGTGCTGGCCGCTGAATATTGTTTTGCCATATATAACGACACCTACATCCTCCCAGGGGTAAATATATACTAGTAACATTTAAGAGTATGTATGTGCATGCATTCTCTTTAAACTTTTGAAGTAGAATTGCAATTCATTTCAAAGAGTCCACATACTTCTAGTCATCGGGCTTATTCATTACTTACTAAAAAATAAAAAGTGCACAAGTTATTTTTGGGCCATTGCTTACAATTTACAACTCGTAGTCATAGGGTTGTTATACAAACAGTCAAACATGCTTGAGTAAAAAACATCGAGGCTTAACAAGCACAACTATTATCGAATGAGTGTGTGTGTAAAACCCTGGAATGAGTCTTAACTACCCTCTTATTAAGTCCACCTAGAACTATCAAAAAATACTAACAAAAAATCCTTTCGACGCATTCTACGATGGATTTTCTTTTTTGATGAGATGAACACATGCACAGCAACACTATCTCTCGACCTCCAAATCGCAAACTACGTAATTTTCCTTGAATTCCCTTAAACAGACCACCATTCAGGGTTTCTGTTCACTTATTGTTTCAGTTATGGATTAATATGATTTATAAGTGAACGGTTCCACAACGTTGTCCCACCCGGGAGTTCACATTTGGAACCCCTCACTATCTGCCCTTGTTTATCACTCCCTCATAAAGAATGTGGATGCCCTTTTGGAACCTGCATGGAAAGCAGAGAAAGTCTTGGATGTCACCAATGGGAAATTGGTGAAGATGGTGCACAAAGGAGGAGGCCTGCAGTCCTCAAAGGAAAGGGGATCATGGAGCATTTTGGTGTTCAACTTGAAGACACCACTGAAAGCCCAGAAGAACCAACCCAAGCACACTACAAGGGAGACCAGAACCTACAGAGATTGTATGCAGACCCATCATCATCAAGGGTAAAAGAAGAATATGGACCAAGCACTGACAATTCAAGTGATGACTTCACAGTCATTACCTAAAGATCCACACAAGACAAAAGGCTTCTAATCTTGGGGGGGAATATGTTGGAGTTCAAGATCATAAGCCTTTCATAGTTAGCCTATTTATAAAGTTGTATTATTAATTTATGTATATGCAGACTTAGGATATGTTTAATAAAGTGTCTGCAGTAGTTTAATGGGTCATATGTATAGGAAATTCGACCCATTAAGACAATTATTTAGTTATGGCAGTTAATATTGTTATGACAGTTATTATAGGAAGGGTTGTAACTGTCTCATGAATCGACACAATGGTTCTTGATACCCCTTCATAACCTATAAATAGTTAGGATCCTGTAACTTTGTAATTCATTCAAAAGTATTAATAAAGTCTGTTTGTTTTAGCTCTATTTCCTGTTGTTATTGTCATTATTTCTACTGCATCATTGTTTATCCAAACACAAGTTCTGTGCACAATGTCAAGTCTTAATCCCTACTCAAATAGATGGCCAAGGATTCACAGAAGTCCCCTTGGCCTAGATAATATTACTAAATCAACCTTTCTATGTGCAGTAAGCGAACAGATGGCCCATGGCTACTGTTTGTGTCCGAGAATGGTTTTGGAAAATGAATTCCTTTGATCTCCATCAGTGTAGTAATCTATCAAGGCCACAAGGTTCGAATGACGCAAGAAACTCAACATAAGAACCTCCATAATGAATTCTTGGTTCCCTTGAACACCACTCTTCCTCTGATTGGGTGGTACCATTGGCAGTTTTAAAACGTCGATACCATCATCCAGAGGGGTCCACCAAAAGTTTGACATGAGAAAGTTTTGTATATTCATGAGGTTGTATAAAAAATGGATATAAGTATTAAGATAAATCAGAAACTATCATATTTCATATTTGTAAAGCAGGTAATACCTCACATCGGAGAATGTGAAACAACAGTTTTAAATGCTATTTTCTGTACGCGGTAACAAAGAAGTATAATCTGATTTACATATATTCTTATAGGAAAGTTGTATTTCCAAAAGAGTCAAATGCAATAAATACCTGTAAATTGTTTTCTATTTTGTACATCTGTTTGGCTTTATGTCGTACTAAGATTACGTATTGGATGCAATTTAGTACAGTGAGGTTTGGGTCTATGTCACATATAACATCAATATGCTTAAGATATATATGAGGACTTGCAATTGTATCTATGCATCAGAGTAACATGAACCTGTGCTATTGTTATGTTGCTTAAAAAATCTTTGTATACAATATTTTTAGTGGTGTTGAGTATATCAGGTGTCGTTTTTAATAAGAACTTTTAGCCCTTGGGGAGACGTTGCTCGAGACAGAGCAACATAGACTTTGCTTAGAAGTCTATGTTTTACATAAGAGTTTTACAGGGAACTGCTTCCTTTTAAACACAAATGGTAGCTGTAGGTCTCTGTTTATGAGCGGGATACGCGAGATGAACACTTTTTCTGATATTCATGTGCCGGTGATGATTCTAGCCTCAATCACTTTGCTTAGAAGTTGAGTGACTATCATTCTTGTGCCGTTGCATAAACCGCCGATGAGATTAAGGTTTCGGAGGAGTATTATTGGGGTGCCGGCTTTTAGCTCTAGTCTGCTAGGTGGCAGTCCGCCAAAGTTTAAGGAATTCTGATACTCGGGTGGGTATAATAATTCAGTTTCACCACCATCGTTACCATGAGGTATTGCTTCATCTAAGCTTAAATAGGTATGCCCTTAGTGTGTTTCATGGGCCTTGCAAGTGCTTGTGTCAAGGTCTGGTCTACATTTTATCTAAAAATGCAAATGCTCTTCATGTGTGTTTGGCATAAGTGCAAAAGGTTACACTGCTGTCTATTTGTGTCCTGGTCTAATATTTGTTTAATCACATGGTCATTCTTTCGTTTATGGTTTTTTGGTTTTGGGCGAGGCCCATTTTGTGATATGGTTTTACCTAACTGTTTGTTGATGATGGTCATGTATGGAATTCTCTTGTCACTGTCATCATAACCTTCACCGTAAAACTCTTTGGAGCTTACATCAATGGTGGGGGTCTCTATTGGTTCTTCTCCACTTACTTTTGCATATACCTGCCATATGAGACGGTGTATTAGGGTATATGAGATGGTGCATTAAATCTAGTACAGTAACATTGTCTAAGCATTCTGCCATTCCCAACACCCTATCACCAATTAGAAGATAGTGTTACCTTGGTCAATATTTCAGCAAGTTGTCTGAAGGTAACTTCATTGTTAGGCTTACCCACATTGAAGATATAATCATTAGCTCTAGCAGGATTTTCCTGAAAGATAACACCAGCGATTGTCAATGGTAATGAACGAAGGTTCTCTATGATTCACCGTCACCGCCATCCACAAGCTTCAGAGGCTCACGCCTGAGGAGGTTCTAAACAGGAATAGAATGCATGCTCAAGTAAGATAAGATTGGTTATGTAATAACTAACCTTAAGCCAATGTGCAAAAAAAAATAATTTTTAACTTAAAGCAAAAAGGAACATACATTGCTAAAGCATGCGAGAACTCTTGGAAACTAAAGGCCCTCACTGGGACCATCAATCCCGGGAATGAAATCCATCCTAGGGCCAATCCAAATGATGGCCTTATAATGGTGAACTCAATTGTAAGTTTATACTATCAAAAGAATCATAAAACAACATGAAACCATATGAATAGGTTTAGTATTAGTTGATACATGGAGCTAGACTTGCAATATCATCATCGACTATTTACCCTTACTGAATTTAGTATACCTGCAGACTCGTCCCTATGAACATACCTAATAACAACTCAATGCGAATTTTTTATGCCTTTACATAAATTCTTTAATCACAACAGAAAGGTTCGACATAGTTTTTGTCAGATAATTGGAGGACATGTTATTGCATTGGTATGTTTAAAAGCTTATTTGAGATTACACATCAATTCACCCTTAAAGGCTAAATCTTTCATATTTTAAGACGAAGATATGATCAGGAGAGGGTGTTGGAACCTAAATGATGGGCCATAAGTCACCCATATCATAAGTCACCCATATCAGTAGGCATGTAGAAATAACATTTCGTCTCGCCTTGGTCAAGAAGATAATATAGTTTAAATGTTCAATACATATCATATACCTCTAAACATATATTGCAGCTCTTATAGCGCAAGCTAGAACAAATTACCAAACTTTGTGGAAAACCAAAATGTTATTCATATATCTGGGTTTTTTAGAAAGGCGTTATTCATATATCTGGTATACAATCTTACTAATACAACAACATTGAAATTCTCATACACAAAAGTAATCTTATACCTTATATATCCTAATGAATTCATATGCAATGAAAAATAATATCCTTGTGTCTTGCGTCACATGTAGAGAGTCCTTGCAGATAAGATCAAGGTAGTATTAGTTTCAAAAGAAGCAAATAGGTTTGCAAGATGAAAATAAATGAAGGAGAGCAAAATCATAATTATGTATGACGATTCATTTGAATTCTAAATGGGCAATAAAAATATAAATGTTTGATTGTGAAAAAGAATTTGTTACAGTAATCTCGAAAAATGATGGTTAGGTACTTGGCTGTCTCACTTGACATAGTATTTACGATTTCGTTCATCCTTCTCTTCCCTCGACTTCTCCTTCAACTACAGAAATCCCAACAATAAGTTAGTATAACATGAATTATCAATATATAATTTATTAGTTCTCAATACAAAAACATATAAAAGTATATTGTAGTAAGCATATAACATCAGCAGCTTCAATTCCAAATGCAACCGTATAATAATTGTTCCGAACAAACAGATTACACCAAATATAGCCACATTGGTGATCTTTCCACAGAGCTTCAATATCATCAACTTGGGGTGCTAACGGCGGCTCAGTTGTTATCCAATCTGACCTGCCAACATCATCTGCCTGAATTTGCCTCTCTGTTACCCACACTAACAATTTTGCTATCCAACAACAGATGTTACATATTATAGTGCCCTGTTTGTGCTATGGTCAGATTGCTTGCTGCACAAAATTATGCACCGACTACTTTATATATTTTTCTCTCTTATAAATTAAAAAAAAAGGTTGAATAAAAATAACATGTACCTTTACCAAGGGCTTCAATATCATCAACTTGGGGCCCTATCGGCTTACACTACTTTAAACATATTATGGATACCTTCTTTGTGAACCGTTTTAGCCAAGCCACCTCACCACTTTCAAATATGTTCTCGAGCTTTGTTCGCGAACACATGTTAATCGAATCTTCAGCCCAACCCCATCCCCACATGTGAATAATAAAACAAATCAAACAAATCAAAACTGCGTTAAACTCTACATATGATACAAAAATGAAAATTTAACAATATAAGTTATGGGACCTTCAAGGTTGCCGGATAATTACATGCTGCTAAATAGTGACATTACATAGAAGACCGAATTAGTGCAGAAGGATTCGCGAATTTACTATCTGAATTTTAATATTGTATGTAGAGACATATAGACCATACTGAAACATAGTTATATAGAGGCAATTATGTAAATAACTACAACTTTCATTTGTGAATGCAGTACATACCATGGCCTAGGACGATCCTTACTGAAACATAATTATATAGAGGCAATTATGTAAAGGAATGATATTAATTTGCGAATGCAGTACATACCATGACCATACCTAAAAAAATACTAATGGTGATTTGGATATAACATACGAATGATGTGATTTTATTATTTTGGGATAAAACATAAAGATATTGAAAATTGTAATTATCGTTGTTAGTGATGACTTGGCATTAATTAATGATGACATGGCTTTGTGGGATGATTAGTAGGCATTATGATGTGGCATACATCCTCTTATATATAATGTAAAGATATATATATATATATATATATATATATATATATATATTATATATATATATAATAATAAATATATAAATTTTATATTTATTTTATTAAAGCTGTTTTTCACACAACAGTATGTGAATTTTAATAAGCGAGGTGATATTGTAATCTTGGCACCAGAAAAAAAAAAGATAAGTAGCGTTTGGCTAAAAAGCAGGTACCCCACACCCTGCTTTTTCAAACTGACATTTTGATGGGGTATAAACGTGAATAAGTGATTATCTTCTTTTCCAATCCAAACACTTGCAGCTAGATTTTTGCGGTTTGAAAATGCAATAAGCTGATAATCTTCTTACAAACGCACCCCCAAACACCCTCTTATTTGGTTTTAAGCTTACGGGTGTGTTTGTTTAAAGTAGTCGTGGGCAGTAGAAATGTTTGTTTGGTAACAAAGCTGTAATTGTAATTATAAATATGTAAACTGGCATATACATATTTAAATAGAAAACTTTTTAAATAAATAATAAAGGTACTTTTGCATGATTCACATTTTGTAATGTCGTTATACGCTAGTAATATACTACTGACGACGTGCATTCCATATTGAAATGGCAATA
>BQNB010080093.1:0-22917 GCA_026074375.1 Tanacetum coccineum
ATATGTTTTGGGTTTAATCCCAAGCAAAACCCGAGCCCGGGTCCTAGTTAAATATCCCGCATGTCACATTAAATGTGTAGGGGTATATATATATTTAGATATTTTCTTTCAGAAAATATCTCATATATATAGATATTTTCTTTTTAGAAAATATCTAGTTTTTCATTTTTCAATAAATCTTTTTTTTCTCTCATCTCTCTATCTCTTCTCTCACTCTCTAAATCTTTATCTCTTTTCTTCTTTCTAGTTTCTAGTTCGATCCGTGTTGTGATTTATGAAGTGAAGTAATAATCGGGAACCTACACATTTCAAGACGCACGCAGATAAGGCACTTCCGTAACACACTTACGGAAGGCAATATGTGTCCGCAACCACGATTACAAGCAGACCCTTCCACTCTGGCCACTAACAGTTACAAGCGAAATACTAGGAAACCCTAGTACTAGACTCCCCTATAAATAGGAGTCCTCTGACACACTATAAGGTACATAATTTCTGACACCTTTTAACACACATATATTCTCTGACAACATGAATACTTACTCTCATGTTGGAGTCTAATCGTGGGGTCTGTCCTCACGATAAGGCTAACAGTTTTCTATTATTTGTATAGGAAATCACCCCCTTTACTTGCTCTAGTACAAGATCTAATCCATCAAACAGCTTACCAGCCCGGCCCAGTAAGCATTCCTAATCCATCTCACCCTCCACCACACATTTTGTACTAACAAGTTGGTGCCATCCATAGGACTGCGAATACAACCGCGTTTCCTAAAATACTCATCATGAGCACTAACGAGCAAACTCCCCTTAGCCAACCCACATCCGCCATGAGGAATACGCTAGGGAAGGAGCAAGTTCCGTAGGAATTGGGCAGGCCTGCTTCCGATGCAGCCCTACGAGAGTACTGCGAAAAGAACTACCATTAGCTTTTACCAATCATAACCGAAAAAGTACACCAAGAGAAGGTGCAGCAAGAAAAGGTCAAGGCAATAAAGGCTCGTCTTAACTTTGAGGAGGCCTCACAACACTCTGAGTCAGGGACACCGAGTAGAAGAAAGGACCTCAAGAAAAGGCTTGGATCTAGACATGTCCGCAGCATGTCCAGAAGCCTTGAACCAAGGCGCGGCCATTCTGAGTCACCAAAGAAAAGAGATCCGAAAAGAAAAACGGTGTTCAAAAGGATAGAGAAGGGTGTATTCCACAGGCTCGGAGACAAGGGGAAGGGTATATCCGCATACTCGAACAATTCAAGGCTAGTAACATCAAGACATACAACGAAAGTAAAGACCCAGAAGATCACTTAAAAATCATCCAAGCGGCCGCTAAGACGGAACGCTGGGCAATACCAACGTGGTGTCATATGTTTAATTCCACACTTTCTAGAAATACAAGAGTGTGGTTTGATGACCTTCCTTAGGAATCCATTGATAGTTATGATGACTTAAAGAAAGCATTCCTAGAGAACTACCTCCAGCAGAAAAAATGCTTCAAAAATCCGGTTGAAATTCACAACATCAAGCAAAGAGACGGGGAATCCACAGAAGAGTTTGTGCGGAGGTAAAAGCTCGAATGTACGGATGTGAAGGGAGCTCCGGAATGCATGAAAATCTTCGGATTTATGCATGGAATTACCAACCCTGAGCTAATCAAATGACTACATGATAAAATCCCAAAGTCAGTAGATGAAATGATGAGGGTAACTACAGCATTCCTTAAAGGAGAGGTGGTGGCCTCTAATTGTGAACAGAAGAAGTCATTTTCGTCATGGAAACAGCAAGAAGTTGGACAGAAGCAAAACTTCAAAAAGGGAGGCTTTTGGAACCAAAAAAGGTCAGAGCGAAGGTAGGAAAGGTTCACCCTCCTCACAAAAACATCAAAAGAAATTTTGGCTTTAGACAAAAGAAAGTTCAAGCCTCCTCTGCCAATGACAACCCTAGTAGAAGAAAGGAACGCTAGCAGATTCTGTAAATTTCATGGGGAAGTAGGTCACACTACGGACGAGTGCATGCACCTAAAAAGGCAAATTGAGGAAATGCTTAAAGCATGAAAGATGTCACATTTAATCAAAGAATTAAAGCAAAACAATGGAAAAGACCAGGCAAAGGCAACAAAAAAGGGGGAAACATCAGGAAAGGACAAACCGCTGGCAATACTGATGGTAGAACCATAGTAGAGGGTAGCCAAACAAAGGATTACCCAAACTTTCTCTTCGGAGTCCGTAATCTCTTTTCCGCCCCTAGGGGAGGAGGATGGGACGGAGGGTCCTATGATTATTGAGGCTGAGATGGGAGGACATTTCGTTCACTGTATGTATGTGGACGGAGGCTCCTCTTCAAAAATCCTGTATGAACACTGCTTCAACAGGTTCCGCCCGGAGGTCAGAAACTAAATGGTTACCGCAACCACACCACTAGTCGGATTTAGTGGAGAAATAATATGGCCACTAGGAAAATATCGTTGCTTGGGAAGATAGGAGATGAGGAACATTCAACGTCCACATGGATAAATTTCATGGTTGTAAGGTCACCATCTCCATATAACGGAATCATAGGAAGGCAAGGAGTAAGGAGAATCAAGGCAGTTCCGTCTACAGCTCACGAAATGCTAAAATTCCTAATGACAGGCATATCAGTTACATTAAGAAGCAGCAAGATTATTCCATTAGAATGCACAATGGTTTCAGGACCAGGAGTGCCACAGCCTATAATTAACCAAGTCACAAAAGAAAAAATTCAGGTAGCAATTCACCCAAAATATCAGGAACAAACTATAGCAATAGGCTCTACTTTAACAGAAGAAAGGTTCCACGTCACATATCAGAGCACAGACTAAATATTCTTAAAGGATGTCTACCCGTTAGACAAAAGAAAAGGGGACAAGCACCCGAGAGAAATAAGGCAATCTACGAAGAAGTGGAAAAGCTGGTGGACGCTGGCATCATGAAAGAAGTCCATTATCACAGTTGGCTGTCAAACCCAGTAATGGTGAAAAAGCATGACGGCAAGTGGAGAGTGTGTGTGGATTTTAAGGACTTAGACAAAGCATGCCCCAAAGATGGCTATTCGCTACCGAAAATAGACTGGAAGGTAGAGTCCCTCTGTGGGTACCCTTTCAAATGTTTCCTGGATGCATACAAAGGATATCATCAAATAAAAATGGCAAAGGAAGATAAGGAAAAGACAGCATTCATCACAAGCCAAGGAATATTATGTTACTTAAAAATGTCATTCGGAATAAAAAATGCTAGAGCAACTTATCAATGTCTAGTGGATAAGGCCTTCTAAAAACAAATTGGCCGAAACCTGGAAGTATATGTGGACGACCTAGTCATTAAAATCCGCATGGAGCGAGAAGTAATCAAAGACATTAAGGGAATGTTCATAACCCTCAAAGAGATAAACATGAAGTTAAATCCCAAAAAATTCACCTTTGGGATGAGAGAAGGCACGTTTTTGGGGTATAAAGTGAATGCTGATGGATTAAAAGTTTGTTCGAATAAGGTAGAAGCGGTTCTCAGCTTGCCATCTCTAAAGTGTTTGAAGGACGCGCAAAGGCTAAATGGGAAGATGTCAAGCCTCAATAGATTTATGTCTAAATTAGCCAAAAAATCATTGACATTTTTCAAAACTCTAAAGAAATGTACAAAGAAAAGTGACTTCCAATGGACTGCGGAAGCGGGAACAATATTCAAACAAATGAAAAAATTGATAGCGGAATTGCCTATGTTAACCGCACCGAAAGAAAAAGAAGAATTAGTCATCTACCTGGCGGCTGCCAAAGAAGCCATCAGTGCAGTCCTAATGACAGAAAGGGACGGGAAACAAATGCCTATATACTTCATTAGCCATGCATTACAAGGTCAAGAAATCAATTACACTACAATGGAAAAGTTGATACTGACTAAAAAGATATTTCCAAGCATACACAATCATTGTAATCACAAACCAACTGATAAAGCAGATGCTGTCTAATCCGGAGGTTACAGGAAGACTGCTCAAATGGAGATTTAAGCTAGAAGAACATAACATTCATTATAGACCAAGAACATCAGTCAAGGGATAAATTCTAGCAGATTTTATTGTGGAACGTCCAGAGGATGACCCTCCGAATATACCCATAGAGGACCAGGAAGAACTTCTGGATCCGTAGATACTGTTCACAGATGGATCATCATGCATAGACGGTTCCAGAGTCGGCCTAATAATTACGAATCCAGAAGGAATCGAGTTTACATATGACGCTACCAACAACGAGGCAGAATATGAAGCTTTGATAGCCGGCCTCCAGATAGCAGAACAAATAGGAGTAAAAAATCTTTAAGCAAATGTAGATTCGAGGCTTGTGGCTAATCAAGTAAATGGAAATTACATAGCAAAGGAGCCAGGCATGATCAAATACTTGGAGAAGGTCAAAAACCTTACCAGCACTTTCAAAGAATTCTCCATCAAATAAGTACCCAGAGGAGAGAACAAAAAAGCAGACGCGCTAAGCAAGATGGTATCTACCAGTTTCGCCCACCTAAGCAAGCAAGTACTTGTAGAAGAACTCAAGGAAAAATCAATAGATGAAAAGGAAGTGCTAGCGGTAGTAGAAGAAGAAGGACGCACATGGATGACTCCAATCTATGAGTACCTCATGGAGGAAATTCTTCCAGAAGAAAAGAGGAAGGCAAGAGCCATATGCCACAAGGCAGGTAGATATGCCATGACAAATGGAATACTGTACAAAAGGTCCTTCCTCCGGCCATGGTTATGATGTGTGGGTCCGCTGCAGGCAATCTACGTTTTGAGAGAAATCCATGAGGGGTCATGCAGCATGCATGTCGGTCCAAGATCTGTGGTGGCAAAAGATCTAAGATTAGGGTATTACTAGCCAACTATGCACGCAGATGCTAGGAAATTGATAAAGGAGTGCAAAAGCTGTTAGGTTCACCGCCCTGTGCCAAGGAACCCGCAGCAGAACTTAACCCCCATTACATCCTAGTAGCCATTTTACAAATGGGGGATCGACATAGCTGGACCTTTCCTGGAAGGTCCCAGTAAAGTCAAGTTCCTGATAGTAGCAATTGATTACTTCACTAAGTAGATAGAAGCAAAACCTGTGGCCACCATATCGGGGGCCCAAATTAAAAAGTTTATGTGGGACAACATAGTTTGCAGATTTGGTCTTCTAGGAGAAATAATATCTGACAACAGAAAGCAGTTTAGGGATAACCCATTCAAAGATTGGTGTAAAAAGCTATGTATCCATCAGTGCTTCGCTTTCGTTAAGCATCGGCAAGCCAATGGCTTGGTAGAAAGGGAAAACAGGAGTTTAGGTAAAGGAATCACGACACGGTTAGACGAAAGAAGCAAAAATTGGCTGGAAGAAATCTTACATGTTTTATGGGCACATCGCACTATGATAAAATCAAGTAATGGAGAAACGCTATTCTCGCTGACGTATGGAATGAAAGTAGTGATCCCAGTAGAGATCGGTATGCCAACCTTGAGCACTGCGGAAGTTGATATGATAAAAAATGATGAGGCCTTGGAAATTAACTTAGACCTTTTGGAAGAGAAAAGAGAATAGGCAACAATTCAGGAAGCAAAGTGCAAAGCTATGATGGAAAAATACTATAATGCTAAGGTTCGCAACATAAGTTTCAAGCTGGGAGACCTCGTCTACCGAAGCAATGAAGCAAGCCATACGGAAGATGGAGGCAAGCTCGGACCTAAGTGGGAAGGACCATACGAAGTCATGGAAGCTTTAGGCAAAGGAGCATAAAAGCTTAGGGACCGTAATGGGAACGCCCTTCCGCGAACATGGAACGTCTGCAACCTTAAGAAATGTTATGTGCATGAAATGTAAGCACCTCACCCACTCAAGATATATGACAGAAGGAGCACTTCCTGAATTTATTTTCTTATTGTAATGTCTTTAAGTTTTAATGAATGAAAAAGTGGAGCCTAGCTACCTTCACAAGTTTTGCTTTAAATCTTTATTTTGTTTTTTACTTTGCAAAGTTACGTGAATATTACATGAATTGGTAAGACGCGCATGAAAAGGGGCATGACCTCGTGTAAACATTATCTTGTATAATAAAAGGATGAGTAACCTAACAATCAACTCAAGTACATAAGAGGTATTGCAATCCCGGTACTGGAAAAATGACCCGTAAGCATTCTACTAAGACTATCATCACAAACGCACAAAAGTGATATTAAAAGATAGCAATCAAAGCATATTAGCAAATTACAAAACTGTTAAGTGTTACATATGTGGACATCATTGTTTAAACCAGCGGTCGTAAACATAACCAAACATACAAATTGTTTGAAGTATAAATAGCGCTACAAAAAGGCCACACGCGGCCGCGGTAAGAAACAAAAAAAGAGACAGGAACTTAGGGTATACCCAGCAGCAGAAAGCACCATCACAACGGTAAACCCAACTACTCTGGAGAAGTGTTTAGCTCTTGTTTCTCAAAGGTCATGACAAGAGGGTCCTCATCATGCGGTTCTGTATCCAAAACTTGATCATTGGAGATTGAAAGAGGAAGAACAACATTGGAAGATGCAAAAGTCATAGAAAGAATAGTGATGGGTTTAGACGTAGCATGAGCAGCGAAAGTACTAGCTTCGCCAGTTAAACTCTTTGAGGATAAAGGCTCAGCAAGAGGAACCATAGCCTCCGTAAGCGATAAACGATTCTCCTTAATCTCCCCCAACCCTTTGGACCCGTGAGTGAACGACCTGAAGAGAAAAGGATAAAGAAATCTCCCCAAGGACTACGTCGTCTTCTGGCATATGGATAGGGAGCATGAGTTGTGCCAGGGATGGCTGCAGGTCTTCCACTCTGGGGATCTCAGCTAAAGGTCCCTCCAAACAAAGGTAATCCATGAGGTCAACAATGCTTTGATATTTCTTGGATTTTAACTCAGAAAGCATAGAGAAATCAATAGTGCCAAGAGCATTCACAGCATCAATATATTTAGCTTCCGCGGAAGGATCATAAGCTTCGATTACGGACAGATCCCTCCCAACTTTCCCATGATCAACCCCTGCTCTAAGGCCATCCTGAATACCTTTATTAACCGCACAACCAATGGCATGCCCCAAAGCATGACAATACTCTGGAGACTGAAAGTACTTAAGAAGGACAAGCTTAAGCATGTGAGTCAAGATCCACTGCCGTCTAGATATGGCGGTCAAGAAGCAAGGGTACAATTCTTCATCAAGATGAGCGGCCATCTCCAAAAGTTGTGCATCTAGTTCCGCAACCCTATTACCCAGAATCATTGCCTGCTCATCTTGCATAGCTTCCATGCATCCCTTAAAGAGCTCGAACGCAGACTCTAACAAAAAATTCTGCGAAAAAATAAGAGAAAAATCATCAGTCATAGAAGTAAAGACAAAGTATGATGAAAGATAAAAAGAAATATGCGGATACCTGATCAGCAAGCCTATCCTTCTCTGATTCTAAGAAGGCCACCTTAGAACTCAGCTCGTCGCACAAAAGTTAAAAGCCAGACAGATCAGAAGTAAGTTGAACAACCTGAGCAGTAAGAGACGCCAACTCAGTCTCCTTCGAAGTAGTCACAGACTCAAGAGTTGCAACCTTCTCAGACAAAACATCTTTCTCTCCTTCGAGCGCAAAGTTTCTCTCTTTTAAATCCCTCAACTTAGTGCTCTTAGCAGCATCCGTAGCTTCCACCATAGATAGTTGGCCGCGGAGACGGATAGCTTCAGCAGCCTCAGCTTCTTTCAAAGACAACAAAGATTTCAGATGAGCAATCTCGGTGTCTCTCTATGATAGAAGGGCGGTTTGTTCAGAGCACTTGTCTTAAAGTCTATCTTTTTGCTCCAAAGTATGCTCTGCTCGCATCCTCACCTTTGTCCCAAGGAAAACCTGCCGTGCCGCCCCAACGTTGAACTCAATATATATTTTATCATAGTCCATGGCACGTAACTATGAAAAAAGAGTAGGCGGAGCAAGACGATCCATCAAGTCGCGACACATGTATGGATCATCCAGAATGGAATCATTTGTCACATTCCATTTAGGGACATATATGCGGTGTAGGGTTTCAGAATCGAGATCCTGTGAAGCATAGAAAAAGTCTGACGAATTTGCAGGCTCATTCAACTTCGAAGTACCAGCAGCATCCGCATTGGCCCCGCCAGCAGAGGCAGAATCCCCAAAAATTTCAAGATTTTTTGACACAACCCTAACCCAGGGAGGCAGAACAGCAAAAGCATCCGCAATGATGGTAGTGGTAATGGCAACAGTTGTTACGAGCGTATCCGCAACAGGAGATCTGGCTAAAGATTTAACCTCAGAACATGAACCTGAATGATGAGAATCGTCTAAAGATACAACATACCTCAGAGAAGGAGGATAAGTCCGCAAATTAAGCCTGGACACGAAATCTATAGGCCTATCATCCGGCGTAGGTGGCACAGAAACAATAGTAGGAGGCTCCGTGACCCCGCTCGGAACACTAGAACCTTCCAGAACCAGGTTACAGATAGCGACAAGAGACTTCCCCCCGGTATGGGAAGCTGCGGCATGATGATCCTCCCTTATCCTCCTGGGAGGAAAAGTGGAACCACGAGCATCCTCGGCAACTTTCCTTTTCCGTTTCTTCTTGGTCTTTTTAGCAGCAACTTTTGAAACATCCTTAGCAATAGTCTCTTCTAGAACATCATCATTCCTATCATCAAACAACTTATCAATACTATCTCTGCTATCCCCTGAGGCAGCCGAAACAGGAGGATCCAATGTAACAAGACTCCCTTCAGTCAACTTCAGCAGCTTAACATCCGTTTCTGCAGGCTTTCTCTCCTCTATTCGCACTTTGGTGGGATCAGAGTGACAGATGAACGCAAACAAGTCCATCTCTGTAAACATAGTAAAAGAAAACCGTCAGGAATAATAGCAACATAATAAGATCTGGAATACAAAGCAAAATATACCCACCCTCATCGCCATCCCAGAACGTCGGATAGCAGTTCTCATCCAGCGTATAATAACGGCTTATACCAACCCAGCATAAGAAAGGTTCTGGAAATTTTAGGAATGGGGCGGTATGGGTATGCTAGAAGTTACACACTTCTGTATCATATTAAGAAAGCTTGGGATGGCGATCTTTACTTAAAATTTTGCTTTTCAGAGACACAGAAAGAGGAAAGGCCATAGAGTCAACCCATAAAAAGTGGTTGTTCCAATTCTTTACGGAATCTAACGATTTGATGTGTTAAACAGGAGCCGCATCAGAACGGTTGACGAACGACATCCACCCTTTATTGTAAGAACTAGTATAGAACATACGGAAGCAGTTGACAGAAGGTTGAAAGCCGTGGATGCGACATAAGATCTCAAAGTGAGAAACTTTTGCCGCCCCAAACACGGACAGTTGAGAAAGATGAATGCGAAAATGGCCAAGAACATCCACAAGAAACTGAGATAAAGTGATTCGATAGTTGGCAAAATAAAAAAACCGAGTGTACACGCCAACCTTGCCATCCGGACTTTGTAAAATATTTTGATCCGGGCCAGGAAAAATAGGATAAACATAAGCAGGTATGTGGTACTTAGTACATAGTGCATCTAACGCCTTTTGAGTTAACTTGGACTTAATATCACAAATGGCACTCATTGTGATGTATAAGAAAAGAAAGAAGATCTAACTTGGTAGCCTAAAAGATCAGGAAATTGCAAATTACGTGGAAAATAGTTGAAAGCTTAAAGAACTGTAACAATGGTAGAAATAGAGATAAATCGGGAAAAGAAAATAGTGAAAAAGAAAGGGATATTTATAACCTTGGTATATTTAACTAAAGCAACATCCAGATGATGACACATCACCCAAACCCTACCTAACCGATTAAGGAAAAGTCACGAAGAAGCAAGCAATCGCAGAAGATGCAAATAGCCGTAGAAGAAGCAAATAGCCATGGAAGAAGCAGAAATGCCGTGGAAGCTTAGTCTAGTAATGTTTATTGCGCACAATAGGCAGTGTCGTACGTAGTAAATGAACTAGACTAGGGGGACTTGATGACGTATAGTATGAATAACAGGCTTATTGGGCTTAATTTATACTATACACATTTGGGCCCTGGCCCAACACGACAAGACGCACGAGCTGCCACTAAGCCCAGAGATAAGTTGGCTGCGGCCTGGACGTTTCAAGATGCACACAGATAAGGCACTTCCGCAACACACTTACAGAAGGCAATCTGCGTCTGCAACCACGATTACAAGCGGACCCTTGCCCGATAAGGGTCCTACTCTGGCCACTAACGGTTACAAGCGAAATACTAGGAAACCCTAGTACTAGACTCCCCTATAAATAGGAGTCCTCTAACACACTATAAGATACATAATTTCTAACACCTTTTAACACACATATATTCTCTGACAACATGAATACTTACTCTCACGCTAGAGTCTAATCGTGGGGTCCGTCCGAACAATAAGGCTAACGGTTTTCTATCATTTATGCAGGAAATCACCTTATTTACTTGCTCTAGTACAAGATCCAATCCATCAAACAGCTTACCGGCCCGACCCAGTAAGCATTCCTAATCCATCTCACCCTCCACCACACATTTTGTACTAACACTAGTAGAAGCAAGTGATTACAGTAGCTCGATCTAGTTAACAATTTCAGTTAAACATAAACTAACAGGTATAAAAACGACTCTTTAAAATGACTAGCCATTCCAACGACTCAAAATGATACTATAGTTCTAACAAAAACGACCCTCTAATATACCAAAACAAACGTTACAAACTAACGACCATAAAACTACAACGAACACATAGACAGTACCGAGCCTAAGTTAGACAGAACCTTTAATATATGTGCGGCCAGGTTTGAGTTTCCTGAATAAGTTTTTATGGATTAAGAATATTTGGAATGAATGTGGGCTATATGTTAAAGTTGAAGGAAACCCAACTGGCGAATGTATCATCCAGAATTGGCGATAGTCCATGTTACCAAAATTTATTGCAAACTTGTCCAATATATGGTCACCTATTTAATTTCTCTCTTTTAAGTTCTAACCAACGGCCAAATAGGTCCCAAAAAACTAAAGCCAACACTAAAAATCCAACAACTTAATAATACCAACAAAACTAAAAGATAGCAATCAAAACAATACTAAAATTGCAACACAAATTTTTAAACATGAAACCACAACCTCAATCACATGTCATGAAAACTTCATGACTTCAAACACCTACAAGGATATTTAATAAGTAAATATTTACACTTGTATATGTACTCGAAAGACGTTGACATAAAATAACTACACGAATGTCGGATGTTGAAGAAGCTCCTTGCTTTTCTCTCCCTTCACCGCTGAATCTCTCAAACATACTAAACTACCTTTCGAGATTCTCAAAAATGTTCCTTCCTCGTATCTTCAGCGTCCTCAACAAGTCCCAACTGATCATCGTCAAAATATGATAAACTTCGTAAATGTAATGTTCGACAAAGGAGCTTTAATAGCTAGTGGTAGACATAAGTGGATGCTCTACGCAGGAAAGGAAAAATGATAAACAGAGAAGATCAATCAAGATGCTCAATGCATAAAAATGTCACCATAAAAAAGTCTTGCTCAAAATGACTGTATTGCAGAATTACATTACAAAATGGGTCACTTCAATGTCTTGTAAGAACATCTAAGTGACTGTCACTTTATGTCATGTTTTTGTGATTTCTAGACTTATGATCTCTTGAATTTCTCTATTTATGTCAGTTGATGTGTTATGTTATGAAGTATGAACAAGTAGTGTTAGGGGTTGTTGCGCTTTAATAGTGGAATGGATGATGATTGTGGTAGTGATTGTATGAACTCTATATATCTATGTGTTCAATGTTTGATGATTGATGAGTGTGCTTAGATTTTTTTGTCATGATACATATACTGTTAGCATGGCAGATTAACATTATCCAATCAATAATTAGTTGTCATATTTATTAGTCAATCAATTAGTAATCATCTAGTCATTGATTTGTGTCTATCCATTTATCCATTGATTAGTGTCTATCCATTTATTCTTGTACCCCTATAAATTATAATCTATGATTAATGGAATAACACACACAAAGTTTCACCATTCTTACATGGTATCAGACGCCATTGTAGATCCTCAAAAACAGTAACCCTTTATCGCAAAATAGATGTCCTCCGGTCATCGGCAACTTGCCGATGATTCGGAAGGATCCCAATCGTACCTTTTCCTATTCTTTTATTAGTTTTCATATTCAATATATCAAGTGTCTCGTATTCTTGGGCTCTCTCTAGAAAAATAAGGACCGCCATGTTGAAATTAATCTGATCAACCCTCTCCCAACCATCACCATCGTCAACCTACAAAATATAAATGAATTTTACTTTAAATTTGTGACCAAAACATTGAAAAGTTAAATGAGTCAAATATGTATTCTTATGAAATCTAAAAAAGCAACTTTATTCTTCAATTAGACCGTTCTCAAGTTTATTAAACATGGGAGGTAATGTTGTGTTTCTTATGATTGTACACTTAAATTAAAATAATATAAATGTTTTGCAATGATTATTTTAATTCAAATGTACACTCACAAGAAGCACAACATTACCTCTCATGTTCAATAAACTTGAGAGGATCCTAATCTTTATTCTTTTCTATTTCTTCTTCCCTATCCTTTGTTCTCTCTCCTCTTTCACCATCTTCTATTTCTTTTTAGTTTTTTAGCATTCAACCATCTATCTTCCTCTTCATCAGACACAAGTAACAAATCAACAAGATATATCTTCATGTGTCGGTTCCTTTATAGCTTAATGTCATCCAAAGGTAGTTCCTGCCACCTTTCTAAGGTAGTTCCTAAAAAAACTTCATATATAACCTTTATACGATTTTGATGGCTAAGGTGGTTGGGGGCACCACCTACACACAAGGTAGGTTTGCCTTTGTGTATTAGCTTTATCTTTGTTGAACTCACCTTATAACCAAGACATCGCAATGGTGATGCTCCTTAAACCATAGATCTTTGCCTTTAAATAATGAGAAGCAACGATCCAAGGAGAGTCGTCGGAAGATATAAAATTCATTCAATTAGTCTTAACTACACACAATTGGAACCCTACCTTTTTTTATTATAAAAAAGGGAGAGAATAAAGCAAGAGTCAAATAAAGAAAAAGATGTTCAAGTTTCATCAAAGATTGCATACGGCTACGACGACTACATACATTTGTCATCAAAAGTACTCTTCAAAGATATTGCAAGATCAACTACACAATTGAAGTCAAGTGAAGAAAGCATGAAGCACGTAAGCTCAAGATGAGACTTACATCAACGTACTTATCATCATGCTTCGTAGTACTTTTACTTGCTTTCGAATATATATTTATCTTCATCAAAAAAGGAAGATTGTTGGTGTAAATAATGGTCAAGATCTTATTTATCTTTTAATGATGATAAATATATATATTATGAGACACTTAAAATCGTTAGTGATAGCTTAAAATAGATTACACATGAAACCAGGCATGGCACATCAGGCTCACACGCTAACACGCCACATCCAGCGCGTCATGTACTGTCTTGTGTGCGCTCAGTTTTTCAAAGTCGACTTTCCTCTTACCTGACAAAGTTTGATATTTCAATAAAGGTTCATACACATTTAAAATGTTTTTTTAATCTTGCAACAACATTCAAACTTAGAGAGATAACCAAAATACCTTCTCCCATTTTATAAATGCTAACTCAAAAACCTTTTATAAAGCCTAACTCAAAACTCTTTAGCCAACTCTAAAAATTTTATAAAACAAGGAGATTTTATGTTTTCGTAAAACCATCAAATGAAAACATACAAATAGCTATAATATTTACATATGTCTTGACTAATCACTTAACGGGTCTACTCCCTTAATGGTCAAACAAGTTAAGGTCACTTTGCGTAAACACACTTTCATGTTATGGTTGTTTTACTAAACATGCAAATGACTTAACTTCGTTGCATCAATGTGATTAGTTAACATGTTAATTGTGGCTTAACATGGATGATAACATTTGAATTTTGAATTTGAAATTAGGAATCTCCTTTGCATTCTTTTATCCAAAACTCGGCCACCAATCAAAGAACTTTCACTCTTTCTATCCAAGCCTTGGCCTTTAAGTTTTTCCCTAATTATCCACACCTTCCTCCCTACTCATAGTGCTTTCCTTTACACTGAGTCACCTTCCCTTGATTCAAGCCGCATTCATCCTTGGGATATTATTTGAATTTGAAATTTGAAATTTAAATTTGGATACTAGCCTTTATCTTATGTTTGGCCTTCACTCAAAGATATTACCCTTATTTTCCACCTTTATCTTTTCCCATATGAACAATAAGATGCGTCCTACTCTTAACACCTCTTCTATACCTACTTAACCCTCACTTAACCATGGCTAATGGGCCGGTTTAAGCTAACCCAACATTGGGCTTTGAAATGGACTTGGGAATGTTTAAAGTGAAGTGCGCATGGGGGTTTACACAAGAGCCAACAAATAATAATCAAAAAGAGGACAAAACAACCCTGACACGCCAGGCTCACACGCCAACGTGCCGAATATTATTTGTCTTGCTTGCCTATAAATAGTCACCTATTGTCTTGGTTTCACTTCACCTTTTGCCAAACATTTCTCCACTATATTTTTTTCTCTCTAACCCCTCTAAGTATTTCAATCTTCTTGTGTATTAACATCTTTGTAACATCTTATAAAAAGCGAACTTCTTTGCAAGAGAATAACCATAAGAACTTAATCCACTCTTGTGTGTTGTATCCATAGCCTTCTTATACTAAATTCTTTAGGTTGTGTCAAGTGTCATGTTGTAACAAATACTTATACTCTCATTCGTTTTCCGGTTGCAGATAAGCTAATGTAAATACTTATTTGGGTGCGGATAAACAAGGGTGTAAAAGTCTTGTATCGGGTGCGATAAAGCCTTGTACCGGGTGCGGTCAAGTTTCGAGTTTTGTGCTTCTTTGGTAGATGCTAACTTCCTTGGTAGAAGCTTTGTAATAGGTGTAGAATACGCGAGGTTGTTTTGGATGGTTTCGGGTGCGAACTCTGTTAGGGGCTTGCTAAGGTCTAGGTGTAGATCGGCGAGAGCTAAGGTTGTACGATTTATACACCACAAGGATCTGGTACTAGTGAATAGTATAGATATCGCGGATTATCAACTGGACGTACGGTTGATCTATACCCCTCGTCTTGAACCAATATAGATCATTATCTTTGTCTCTCTTCCCTTAATTCTTTACATACAACTTATATTGTAACACTGTTCACACCTTTATACGCGAACTTGACACTTAACATACTTAAACTTAGAATAAGTCGACGAGAAGGTATTCACCCCTTCTATGGCTCTACAATCTGATTCATCGTTAAGATTAAAACCACCACATGCCGACTCATATGTGTTATGTTAGGTGGTTTTCAATGTCTTGGGCCTTTTGGAAGTCCCAACTCTGATTTTGTAAAATTTTGACATTTTTATCTCTTGCTAATTTTTATGTTATCTCAAAAGTTTTCATAGATCAATTAGTGTGAAGTTTTGACCGTAAATCACATGATATCCAACACGCTTGATCGAACACATGTTGGTCATTTACGCCACTTTGATTCCTCTGTTTTACATTATCGCGAATCACGCAAAATTGATTAACATTGTGACATAGAAGCAATTTCCATTTCCAGTTGAGGGCATCATAGCCTCTTTTTGATTCCCTCATTTTCTTTTTAATGTAACCTAGTACTGTCATCCAAAACCCCGCACTCTTTTGAGCATTCCCTTTGACGCTACTTTCGGATGTGTTTATTCAAGCTTTACATAATGCTAACTTTTCCTTTGTGGTCCATAGAATTTTTAGCGTCTACTTTTGTAGTTGTGGCTTTTTTTACGTTTTGTTGACATCTTATTTTTTTACGACCGCCACCTCTTCTACTGGAGAGTCATCTTGAACGATTGAGGATGGACCACGCAAACCTTGAGTTGGAGAATATTTTTGACTACCAAAAAGGGACCTAAATTTTCTACCTCGTCAACAATAAAACTGTTAACCAGAGAATAATGTTAAGAAATTTGAGATTGATACGATGGTGGTGATGGTGAATCGTGTAACATATGTGGACGGTACATTTGAGATTGTTGTTATTGTTGGTATATCGGTTGGTAAAACAGAGGTTGGAACGAATTATTTTGATAAAAAGATTGTTATTGTTGTTGTTGATGCGGTGGGTTGCAACGCAAAAGTTTTACAACCCTCCTAGGCACAGTACCTAATCGTTGTAGTGTAGGATAGGTATGACTCAGAGGGGTATTATCGTTCTTTAAGGGGAATAGTTTTGATGTTTACTAAGGTCTAAGGATGGAGAGAAGATTATTTTTGTATTCTTATATTATTTTAGAAAGCAAGTAAAATCTCAGGTTTGTAGAGGGGGTTAATTAAACTACTCCTAATTATGCAGAAACGTAATATGGAAAAACTCGTATGGTTAAACAAACGTGTTTACCTAATCATGCACTACTCCTTAGTTGTTTCTCTGATTTTATTGTCTCTCACCCTTGTTAGTGTAATGTGTAAGTATTTCCTAATTCAGTAGCGGGTTGGTCAAGTCCGCTATCTATGTGACAACCTAGATGGTGGTTACCTGCATACACCGCTCATGTCCAAAAGTAAATTCACGCGTAATAAATACCTAATTCGGAATCCACCCCAAGGTGATCTAGATATGAAGATCTAATCACATGTATCCTCTAAACTAATCGTGTTTCCCTAGATGTCTATGATATGATATCAAGATCAAATAGCTAGTTTACTAAAGCATAACGAGCGCACCACTAACAAGAAGCAATAATAAAAGAGATTAACAACTAAGTTTCATGCAATCAAAAGCAAACACATATGAATTTAGCCAAGCATGTTAATCGAAAGCGAAGAACGATTAATCAAACAACACATAGACATATTGAATGATTAAAAGGGTAAAAGAACTTCACTTCAATTGAACATTGGGTATGAGTGAGTACAAAAGGGTTTAAAAACCCTAAAAATCGACCAATGTAACTGATATTAAGTTTCCTCCCGTTTTTCCACCCCAAAAAAATATAAATAAATAGATAAATAAATAATTAGAAAAAATGAAAAAAAAGTAAAAAAGCAAAAAAAATATTATATACGGGTTGCCATCTTGCTTATGTTTATGTTCAAGAAAGTTTCGAGAAAAGAAAGAGATATGATGTAGAGTTTATATATTTTTGTCCTAGTTTCGTCGAGTCTTAGCTTAGCAACTCCTTTTACGTGTATTCTTGTAGATAATAAACTTACCACCAGTCAATATTCCCTCGAATATCGCCAACCGTGTTTCCTTTACCCTACACCTATACATCACAACCCTTTAAAGACCTCTTTGATAGTAATTCCTAGGTGCTTACGCCAAAGCGATGGAGGTTTTTAATCCTTTATCAAGCTTATGGTAATTTATATACTACGACAGGTAGTGAGTGTTATTTTCTTATTTTCTATATCGTTATGATTCATTATTACACTCGAGAGAATGAGAGAATCCAAACACTTATGTGAGGTGTTAGTATATAATTTCTATGCTTTTATTTATGATGTCTAATCAGTTGTGCCATAAATTATCTTTATTGAGTAGGTTAAATGCCCCCGAATTTAGTATTTACTAGGTAGAAAAGCCTATTTACTTAAGGACAAGCAAATCCCAAGTATAGGGTTATTTGATGAGGTGTAGTTTTATACACTTTTCGAGGTCATTTAACCCCCTAAATCAAGCAAATATGCCCAAAATACATGCTTAATCGTTTCTTTTTGTCATTTTAGCATCTAGGAAGCATTTTGAGGAAATACACGTGAGTTGGACTCAATTTGGGAAGAAACGGGACAAGATTACAACTCTGCTCGAAGATCATGAAGATTTGGCACATAGTGCGTGGAGACGGCGTCACAAATCCTTGTGACTACGTAAAAGTCATCAAGAGCCGACGTCAAGATTTCTCATAACGATGTCAGAGTAGCCGAGACTAAAGAAGCCCAAAGAAGATTATACGGGTTGACGGTGTTGCAATTAACAAGCGACGTCGTCACGACTTAAATCCTATATATACAAACCTTTATTTTTCATGTTATGTGTGGAAAAACTTTGGAGGTCGATCATATACTTGTAGCAGTTGTTTTTAGGCGATTTTTAGGGTTTTATAACCCATGTGTAGCTACCATAACTCCATATTTAATTGAAGTGAAGTATTTTATCCCTTTTAATCTTTCGATATATCTATGTATTGTTTGATTAATTGTTCTTCGCTTTCAATTAACATGCTTGGCTAAATTAATTTGTGTTTTCTTATGACTGCATGAAACCTAGTTGTTTATCTTGTTCTATTACTTCTTTTTAGTGATGTGCGCGTTAGGCTTTATAAAACTAGCCTCTTAATTGTTGAACGAAGACGTCTAGGGAAATGCGGCTAGGTTAGATGATACCCATACAATAGTCTTCATGCTACCTTGCCTTTTGGGTGGATTCCGAGTAGGTGTTTAATCATTAGATACTTACACATTCCATTATGAGGGTGATGGGTAATAAAATTAGAGACAACAACTAGGGAGTAGTGCATGATTAAGTAAACACATTTGTTTAACCATAAGAATTTTTCTAACCACTTTACTTTTCTGCAATTAGAAAAGATTTAGGAGTAGTTAATTAGCTTAATCAAACCCCCTTCAAACCCGAGATTTTACTTGCTTTCTAAAAATCCTAAAAACCCAAAAATAATCTTCTCTCAACCTCTAGACCTTAGTGACCATACGATTCGAGCCCACCTAAACTATTCCCCTAGAGAACA
Organism: Tanacetum coccineum; assembly: GCA_026074375.1. Taxonomy (NCBI): domain Eukaryota; kingdom Viridiplantae; phylum Streptophyta; class Magnoliopsida; order Asterales; family Asteraceae; genus Tanacetum; species Tanacetum coccineum. The sequence continues at coordinate 18,891 of BQNB010080093.1, forward strand.
ATAACAACTCCCGAGTCTTACCTATACTACACTACAACGATTAGGTACACTGCCTAGGGGATTGTAAAACTTTAGTTTGCAATCACCACACATCAATGCCGTCTCCACGCACTGATAAGTCACACTTTGAATTAGGGTTCTACTTTCTGGGCACTTTAGTGAAGGTGTCAGAATGGAAGTCGCAAGCTTGAAGTGTTGTATTTTTGTCTAGTTTCTCCCTGAATCGAGCCCAAGTTATGTGTTTTTTCTCTAAATGCTTCCCAAATGCTAAAACATCAAAAAGAAACGATTATGTACAATATTTGGGTGTATTTTCATGATTTTGGAGGTTAAATGGCCCCGAAAAAGTATATAGAATGACACCTCATCAAATACCCATACACTTGGGATTTGCTTGTCCTTAAGCAAATGAACTTTTCTACCTAGTAAATAGCAAAGTCGGGGGCATTTAACCTACTCAATAAAGACAGTTTATGGTATAACCGGTTTTACCTTGTAATTAAAAGCACGAAAATTAGACACTAGCACCTCACATAAGTGTTTGGATTCTCTCTTTCACTTGGTGTAATAATGAATTATAACAATATAGGAAATGGGAAAAATAAACACTCACTACTTGTCATAGTATATAGATTACCATAAGCTTGATAAAGGATCAAAACTTCTACCACTTTGGCGTAAGCACCTAAGAATTACTATCAAAGAGGTCTTTCAAAGGGTTGTAATGTAAGGTGTAGGGTAAAGGAAACACGGTTAAGGATAATGAGGGAAATTTGACTTGTGGCAAGCTAATTATTTACAAAATTATATGTAAATGGTGCTGCTAAGCCAAGACTCGACAAAAACTAGGTAAAATACACAACTATACATCAAACTTTTTTTTCTTAACTCTTTCTTGACATAAACAAAAGCAAGATGACAGCCCGTATATTCTAACATATTTTTTTTGCTTTTTTCATTTTTTTTATTTTTTCATTTTTTTTATATACACTTTTGCCCTGTCATGTGCTAAAAATAAAAATACATGACTTGGGGTTTATAACAGCACCTCTACACTGGACTTTTCTAATAACTCAATAATAAACTAACTAATAACCCGAATTGAGAAGGATCAATAAACATGAGTATATTAAGCACATATGGGGGTAATAATTTGACGTTCTTCCCCATTTCTCCATATAATAAAAACTACCATGAATCCTAATCGTCCTAAAATTATGTACAATAACAATAGACTCGACTTAGCAACCATGTAATCAAGTAAACAATTAACTAGGGTTTAACAATTGTGATAAAAATGATGTACTAAAAGTGATTACATACAAGGAAGGCTAAGGCTATTTGGGTGTAATATTTAGTGGGGTATAAACAATGCTCTTCATTAATAACCTAGAATCCACCGAAAAATTACGAGAACCGCGAAAATGATAGGCTCAGGAGGGTGTACTAGGGGTATCTTTCACTAAAAATAAGTGCATAGCAAGCGTGTGGGGGTAGTTATATGACCAATGAGATCACCATGACCATAACAAACAAAGTCTAAAATAAGGGTTATCCTAATGCCTCTTATCACTTAGCAAAACCTAATCACACAATTGCTTTCTCACTAGCAGTCTCAGGATGAATCACTAAAGCAAGTTCTAGAATCTATAATACTACTGGCACAAAGCATTAAAAATAAATGCTTTAATTCATAAAGATCTAGGGCAAACCTCACATTTTGGGGGTGGAATTTTTGAGTGGTAGGGGTTTTTATGCTAGTCATATAACTCTCATCCATAAGACGCTTCTAATACTACAGTTTCACTAATATATGCCATAAAAAAATAAATTTAGGCCAAAATGACCGTCCTAAACTATGTTTTGGTATATTACACATCTTTTTAAGAACAAAACAAATGCAAATGAAAGAATAATCTCTAAGGCTTTGATTACCCCCTACACTTATTTTGAACATTGTCCCTAATATTCTATGAGTACCTGATATGTGCTTAATTACACATATCTTTTACCTCTAAAAACGAGCTTAAATGACCAAAAACAGACAAAAACTGCCAAATATATGTTTGTTTTGCATTTGTATTGTGCATGAAGTGGATATCAACAAAAAGACAGAAAACCAAGCCAAAATGACAAAACTGAGCATGGAATGGAAAAGACTGTGCAAAATCAAGGCCAAAGTCCAAAAATGCCAAAGTCAGAGTCAATACAGAAGAATCAGCAGTCAAACCAGAGCCGGAACTGAAGAATACTATTGGACGCAATCTTAACCCATCTGATGGGCCGGGAAAGCCCAATAGTATAACTATGAAGACTGTGAAGACCAAATGGGCCCTCAATCAATTTCAACAGCCCATTTGTGTGCAATTGACAAAGACTGTGAAGACTTTGAAGGCCCAATCCTAGCCCAGTTACAGCCAATCTCAGCCATTGTACACACAAAACCCACTTCATAACCTTATTGGGCTTGAAAAAGCCCAATAACCAAACCTGTACCTTATTGGGCCCAAACCCAAACCCAGTGGGCCCAATACAAGCCCAAACACAAAACCCAAGCCCAATAACCTTTTTACAAAACCATAGGGACTTGTTGTGTTATTTTCAAAAGTATTTTATAAAGAAAAAGAGCTAAAAAGAGTCCAGGGACTGAAACTGCCAATTGGCATTTCTTTTACAATTTTAAAAGCCAAGGACTGTTTTTGTAATTGTTCAAATCCTTCTTTATTTCTCTTTTTATAAAACCACAGGGACCAATAATGAAATTACCCTAACCTTTTATATCTTTGTTTTAATAAAAGCCAAGGACCAAATCTGTCACTTTCCAAACTAGTTTATAACTGAATTTCGGCTTAAAAATAAAATGAAAAAGGGATGAAAGTTGAAGGGCTAGTTTTGCCTCTTCCCCAAACATCCCATTTAAACCTGCAACAACAGACCCACCAGCTCACCCATACCCTTTCCCCACTTACCCTGCCCTTATAACCCATGCCCACTTGGCAATCACTCAACCCGAGACCCCATCAATGGCTGAGATGGTGTACAAGAACCAATGGAAGGCTAGGATTGCTTGGGAAGCTTGCACACTCTCTACTCTCATAACAAACACAAGCCAAAGACTTTTCAGCTGCTATAAGAGAGAAGAGAACAAGCCGAACACCACACACCATTTTTTTACCCTGTTTTTAGTTTAAAATGCTTTAATTAAGTCTTTCTTTTTGCATTATTTGTAATTTAGTTCTTTTTAAAAGTTTATGTTGTAAGTTCTTTAATGTTAATGAAAAGTTAAGAATTTTACTTTGAAAAATTGCAAGTGACCACTGTGTAAATTTAAAGCTTCATATTAGCTCTTTAAACCTGTTAAACTTGTATAAGAATGTGTCAAGATGGTTAAACATTACTTATAATCACCTTTCTCAGCCTTCCCTTAACTAAAAATCAGTAAAAAACGATTTTTATATATTAAAGGGGTGTTTGGTTTAGCATGCAAAATGGGTCAAATGGGAGTTATCATGGGTTGCAACCACTCAGCCAACTTTGGCTGAGTGTGTGGGGTTTATTAGACCACTTTAATCACAACTTTTAGTGTAGAAATAAGTTTTTAAGTATCCTTTGCTTTCTGTCAAAGTTTTATAAGCCACAAAGTGTGCTAAACCACTTAAGCTGTGTAGACAGCTTAAGCACACCTTGTTTGTGCTTATTTGAGTGTAACTAGCCCCTTTCAAGTCCCTTTGTTCTGTTATTATTAACTTGACCAAATATAAGTCAAGTGTGTTGTTGCCATTTTTCTTTAAAAACAGCCAATTTCAAGTATAAATATCAGCATATTTAAGTTGTCCTTATTAGCTCAAATCCTGAAAATAAGCTCATTTGCATCCCTTGTTAATCTGTTTGTGGTTTGTTTTGGCTAAAAAGCTCATAAGAGCTTATTGAGTTAAGCTGAATAAGCCCTTAAGCTCACTGCCTAGCCTCCCCTGGTGCTGAGCACCATAATTCAGCCCCTTATTTCTAGCTTATTTGATTTTAAGCA
>BQNB010080094.1:0-30032 GCA_026074375.1 Tanacetum coccineum
TCTTTAACTTTGAAAGATTTTCCTTTTGTGTCCATTATCAATTTGCTCTATTTCTCTTTAGATGTTATTAAGGATGCTTCTGCTCAAGGTGCTGAAGGATTAGGGTTGATGAAGAATGAAGATCATCAAGTGCTTGGAAATGAGCAGAGGCTAAAGGAAGGTGCCCCTGATTGTACTAGAGGGGATGCCGTTGGTGTTGAATGTTCTCCTGAAGGTGGTGACTATTTTCCCATCATGGGTGATGTAACCAAGAAAGAGATATGCTCTATCTTTCTCCCGCTCCTTATTATATGCCTCGTCCTTATGCCGATGGAGAAAGCGTCGTACCTCCGAAGTATACAGAGGAGGAGTGGGGTCAGATTGATGTTCCTTTTGTTGATCCGTTGAATAAAGAAATCTTCAAAGATCTCACGGTTTGTGAAGATACACTTGATCGTTCTCTCACTTTGGCTGAGCTACTCAAGATGGAGATTATGACTCTGCTCGAACCTTTCAATCAATGAATGTATTAACTACTCTTTTGGTTTCTCATGCTTCTAAAATGAATATCCGTCGCTTGAGAGATTTTGTTTAAAGGCTCAGTCTGAGTTTTCTGAATGACCAATTATGAAGCTTGCTGGTCCTGCTTCCGAACTATACAAACTGAATGAGAACTAACAATTTTTTTTATGAGGACTCTACTCGATCAATTGGCTTAGATGAACTGAAACATGACCCGTCTGCCAAAGAATCTGTGACCCACGAGTGTAAGGATGTGATTGCCGAGAATGAACAGGAGATCGTAAGTTTTGTGGTGTTAAGCATTTTTTGCAAGTTTATATCGAGCATCTCTTTCGAAAGCCGCTTTAGAGGTTTTTTTAACTTTGCTTCAGGAGCGAAAACTGAGCCAAACAAGGCTGATCTGGAGCCAGACTAGCATCCTACTTCGGCTGATGTATTTCTTGTGTCTTCCATCCTTCCTATTTCAAATCTTTCGCACAAGACTTTTGCCCATACATTCGTTCTAGATGCCTCAAAAGTCAAGAAGACGACCAAAACTAGCATTCCTCAGGGAGTTTGATTTGTCCTTCTTTTGTAATGAATAACTTGAACTTTTTATCTTTCTTGTTATCTTTTGCATTATTTGAGAAGGGGTATGTGGTGTGCCGGAGATCTTTTGGCTGCTCCGAGCTTGTGAATATCTTATCATTGATAAATACCTTTCTCTGGTTGGGTGGCCTCCTTTTTGGCCTCATCTCGCATCACCAACTCCTATCCTTCCCTTATTGGAGGAGTGTACTGGTCCGGAGGGATAGTGGACTTATTTCTCTTAGAGGATATCTCGTCTAGATATCCTCCTTCGGTAGAGCGATTTCCACAGCTTCTAAGGATCTATCTGATTCTGAAGCTCTTATCCTTGGGTATGTTATCCCTCCCTCTTGATTAGATCATTGTGCTTCTTTAATTTTCCTGCATTTTTATAACAATAAAATTTTGTTTTGATATTTTACTTCGTTTCATGTTTTCACACGCAACTTTTTAGCCCTGTGTTGTACACTTCGGTGCTATCAAACTCATCCCAGATTTAGTGTTATTTACCAGAGAGCACTAATTAGAGTTAGGCATAGGTTGTCCAGCTAAATGTAGTACCATCAATTCGTATGTCAATTATTTATGTGGACCATCACAAGCGCATTATTCCAAACCAAGGTGTTTCATCCTTTTGTTGCCAGGAGGCGTCCCTCCTCGGAAGCGTCTTTCCGTATGATACCTCATCATTAGTACACATGTTACATTATTATGAGCGCTTTTTACATTTGTCTCATACAAGTTTTGTTTGTACCAGAGTAGGAATTTTGTGTAGGTTTGCCACTAGTATTGTGTTTTTTACTTAATGCGCGACGTAGTATTAGCCAACTCATACTCATTAAGTTCACATACATTGGCAATTTGGTTACACTTAATCCCTACCTAGTTACATGTTTTGACAATCACTTGTAGCACCTGTGTTGCATGTCTGGTGCTGTCATTGTATTTTCTACAAGTGAAGAAATGATCCAAGCTGGAGTACATGTTGAAGACAACGAAAACTGCAAATATCTTCAGCTTTGGAAGAACCTTGGAATACTTTTACTTATATTTGTACTTGTAGGATACATTGTAAGTAATCCCGTATGCAACCACATTGGAGGAATATTGTTAGGAATAAAAAATGTGGCGTCATTACGGGAATTACATTTGATTATTGTTAGTTCAAAACACAATGACTAGATGCATAATTATGCAATAGTTGCCTTGTGTTATCACTATAAATACCCCTCTAATCAACATTAGAGGGGTGAAGCTTCATTTTGTATTTTCCATTAATTTTATTCTCTTTTAATAAAACCTTTAATAAATTGATAAATTCTATCTCTAACATGGCTTATTCATATTTTGAGCTTCCCCGACCTCCCGAGATAGTGAATCTAGATATCTTACACCCTATGGTATTCCGTGCCTTCGGAAACCACCCACAAAGACCTGTGATTCGACTAACCATAAAGACCACAAAGAACCTCCTCTTTGGAAGTATTAATCCCCACTAGATCAACACACGATCTTGGATTGAACACAAACGTACAAGACTAAGTGGGGAAATGGTTTAATATCTAAGTGGGGAAGAAGATATAATGTTGAGTTTTTATATTCTCGTATACTATATTCTTACATATTCTCTTACACACACAATAATATTATATGGTTTTTCTCCACTCATTATCTCTCTGCATTTAAACCGTTAATTCTGACACTTGTCAGGATCCCGTGAGTAGCAATAAGTAATAGGAGGAATTATCATTTCTTTATAATGTTTAATGTGTTGAAAAGTGGTATAATGTCTAGAATGGTAAGACATTAAAATAACTAGGATAAAGTTTACGAAAGCGTGAGGGAATGTTTAATGTGATGTGGAATACATGTGCTTTGTATAAAATGTTGGAGACATTGAATTTTTAAGGTGGGAGTGTATAGGACATTGTTTGATGGTAACTAAAAATGTACAAAGGACATTTAACTTTCCAAATATCCCAAACTCAAATAAACAATGATTAAGCAACAATTAGTATAACCATTAATCACCTTGATGCAAACAAGCTAAGTGTGTTGCATCTTAAGTAAAGCACTTCTCATAAAGGGAAATGATGCATTTACGTAAAGTGACATTTGAATTTGTATGACCAATAAGGGAGTAAACCCATTACATGACTAAAGAAGATGTATACATGGATTATGGTCATATGAATACTTTCATTTGATGGTAAATTGAAAGTATGAATGTTCTAGGTTTGAGAAAAGAGTTTTGGCCTTGGCTAGAGACATTTAGTAAAGATATTGAGTTGGCGTTTTCTAAAAACCAAAAGAACTTGTTTTGGCTTCTCACTAAGTACAAAACTCGCTGCGAGTTTACCTAATAGCTCAAATATCAAGTACATATGATAACGCTCAAATCGAGTATATTTTTATAAGCGTAATCTGTGTTTTATGCATGCTATTTGGTTAAACTAACGAGCTTTTTAACTCATATTTGTGCAAAGTTATATTTTGTATTCTTAGTAAGCCAAAGTTGGAAAAATGAAGAAAAGACAAAGAAATAGAGAAAAAGTAAAGAAGTGTGCATGTGTAAAGAATATCCAACCAAGTTTAAGTCTCATGGAGCATAATCAAGAAGGATAAAGTGATAAATCATTGTTCCTAAGACTTAGAGATGATGCATGAAGTGTTTTCCAAGAAAAAAGAAGTGGTCGGCAGTAATAAATTAATCGCGATCGAGTCAAAAGAAAGTTAAAAGAAAAATCGCGTACAGGAAAAGCCCAATGCCGCCGGCTTCTCCACTGTCGCCGGTTGGAGTTAGCCACCGGTTGCTCCTATGCCGCCCAAACCTGCACTACACTTAATGCCAACCTAAGCTCAATTACTTCCAAAGTCTGATCATTTGCCCCTAATAACTATACTTGCCTGCAACTTTATGACCCTTGCTCCCCAGGTCAATCTCCCATTGGCCAGGTACCACCCTCCAAGCACAAATACATGTCCCTAATAACGCCCAAATTATACATGTTTTTGGTGGCGTTATTTGTATATATTTAATCATTTCTCATGAACTTTTGATACTTAATAGCATGAAATATGTGCAGGTTCGCTTGAAGATATCCCGAGCTCAAACACAACAAAGATCGAGTACTTATACACTTCGGGAACACAATATACAAGAAAAGATAAAGTTTAAGCTCAAAGTGCAAATGTGCGCCGCACTTCTCCTTAAGTCAATGGAATTAAAGACTTAGTCAATTGAACGCATTAACTCCACAAGTACGCCACACAATTTCCTTTGTGCGCCGCACAATTTCCTTTGTGCGTCGCACTTTCTATCTGATATTGAAGAATAAATGAAGACATAAATGCTACTACATTAATACCCTAAGTACGCCGCATAAATTCCTTTGTGCACCGCACTTCTTCACTGAACATTTAATTCCCCTCGCATTTAATCACCAAGTACGCCGCACAAATTCCTTTGTGCGCCACACTTTCACCTCTCACTCAGCCTATAAATAGGGGACGAATTTCAATCCTTTTCATTCATCTCTCAATTATCCTCTCATACATTCTTTAATCAACACACACACTTATCCCCCTTATGAAGTCTTAAGCACTTTCCAAGCATTCTCCAAGCATAAACACCATATCCTTTGAAGAATCAAGATCAAATCACCAAGAACGACGAAGAACATCATACTAGTTTAGTAAAAGAATGAAGTTTGTTATCGAATCAAGTTATGTTATGAACTCTTTAGCCATGAGGGGCTAAATCTCTCATGAATACTCGGTGGTTATGTTAATGAATAAGTGTTTGGTATGATCATGATCTCTTTAATCTCAAGCTTATGTTGCAACCATATTATATCTTATCTTGTCGGTTTTGCTTATCAATCTTAGATTATATAATCATATTGGTATACGTCGAAAGACCCGTTATGATCTATGTGGTTTTGAAGATTTGTCAATGGTCTTTAACGTCTGTGTTGAGAAATCCACTTTCGTAAACTGATAAACAAAATAAGCTTTGATATAATAGCATCTGGATTATTTGAGTGACACATTTGGTCTAGTTAACTAAATATATGTCTTGAGTTAATCAAGTTAATTTGTGAAAATGTTTTCTAACGAGAAATCCTTTTTATAAGTTAAAGGTTCCATTTTTAAGGTCTTAATCATTTCCAACACTTATGATTTATTTTCAACTATCTAAGTAGTCATCTTTATTATCACTGGTAAAACAAAAGTTATTTTTAAAACTGTTAAAGTCTATTTTCTTTTTGGTTACTTGAACACTACTCAAATCCTTGTGGATGACCTGGTCTTACCTAAAAAGATTATACTACATACGTGGGTTATACTTTTACCCGTGTGTTTCCCTATAATAAACTTGGTATTTTCAGTCATTATAAATTAAAAGCTTTTGAAACACATGAGTTACCGAAAAGAAAAACATAGAAAATGACATCGAGGATGAAACTTTAGAAGTTGACGAAATTGTTAACATTAAGGAATCTAAGAACCATCCATTAGACAACGTCATAGGAAACCTTAACCAAAGAACTCTTAGGTCTCAAGCCCAAAACCAAGAAGTCAAAAAATATAAATAACGTTTTTAAACATTATTTGTATTAACACAATGGATTGATTATGGAATAATATATTTCCATTAAGAGAGAAAAGAGTTAGGCAATAATGATTATGGAATGATTTGGGGATTGGTAAAGAATGTTTGGATTATGTAAGAAGATGTGTATAATCATTTGTTGGGTAGAAGGGTTTAGACAAATGATTAGGAGGATGTTTATAAGAGAGTAAGTGAGGTGTAGGTGACATGTGAGGAACACATGTGGGAATTTGTAAATCATTTGTATATAAAAAGGTAGGAAGGTTCAAAGTAGGATTAACCTTCAATTACCACAAACTTAATTAGTCATTTAAACTTTAATCCATAATCATCAACAATGGATTTGATCACTAATCATCTTGATGAAAACAAGCTAAGTGTTTTGCATCTCAAATAAAGCACATCCCAAACTGGGAAAGGATGCGTTTACGCAAAGTAACCTTTGATTTGGTTTAACCAATAAGGGAGTAAAACCCGTTACGTGATTAGGAACAACATAAATCCAAATCAACATCAAATGAATATTTTTGTTTGATGGTATGTTGAAAGTATAATCACGCTAGGTTTAGAAGAAGTTTCGGCCATGGCTAGAGGTGATTGATAAAAGATTTGAGTTGGCATCTTGTTAAAAACAAGAAGATTTGTTTTTGCTCCTCTCTAAGTGTAAACCTCATTTAGAGTGTTCCCAAATGCTCAAGTATCATTTAGATACTTTTATTGAAGTTTCCATATGTGTCAGGCAAGAGGAAAGCTGACAAAACAAAATCCATAAAATCGGGACAGCCCCTGGCGCGCTGACCCACGCGCTGACAAATTCCTGATTTTTTGAATTTTGGCTATCGTTGTAATTGTAAGTGTTGCGAATGTTTATTTGTCATCATTAAAACATAAAGGAGATCCTAGTTAATGTTGGACCAACAATAACTTATATTAAAAACCTTAAATTTTATAGATAAATGACAAACTAGCCCTCTCAAGTTTCATAATTTATACTTTGGCTCTCCTAAGAAGATTAGGCAAGCTCTGCCACTAGGCCTGGCCACTGAAGACTGGTGCAAACAACACATTCACATGGACCGGGCCTTAATCATCTAACTCAAGTTAAATAATGCCAGTGAAATTGCAATCCAAAGTAGCCTTTGGCAAATCAAAACATATCATTGTGTATTTTCATACATTAATTAATACTATAATTTTTTTTTTTGTTATAATCCCTAATAAAATACAAGGAATTTCTCAATAGTCACAATACAAAATTTCCCATGCATTTTTATCCACCAGTCTAAACTTTATGTAAATTTGACACAAATAAAATACATAAATAATTAACTAGAACAAGAAGAAACTGACAACGATTGATGAAACTGCCATGGCTGAGACTTCTAAGGATATGGAAGAGGGTAAAGCTCCACCTATATCACTAGCAGCTGCATCTCCTGAAGTCAAGCCATTGGCTGGAGCAGTTGTACCTGCACCTGCAACATCAAAAGATGGGGATGCTTTAGGTGATTCAACGGAGGATGCTGGTGTGGCAGCCGAGGTGTCTGCAGCTGCGGCAAACCCTACAAAAGCAATAAATAGGAGTGCAAGAATTTGTGTTGATTCTGTGAAGATAATAACTAGGGTGTTGATTTGTTTATAAGTTGAATGCTAAGAGACGATGCTTATTTTTTACATGGTTTTGTCGTGAATGCAACGAGAGGTTGATTATAGGTGGAAGAGCTTGGTTTTTGGACGTCAATTAAGGACAAAATCATGCACAAATTAGGACGAGACATGGACCTTCACATTATTGTTAACACACCACGAGAACACACAAAAACTTACAATTGTTACAAGAACGAGTTGGTTTTCCCGCGCTCCGCTGCGAGACATTTAGCAGACGTCGATAGCCCGCACTTTGATGCGGAACTTTAGCTACGACGTATGTAAGAAATTTAAAACATAAATCCGGAATTCTTGCGACAATCCAATGATACAAAAGAAGCTGTTATTGCATAAGCTACGACGTTTTACACAACTCGGGAGAATTGTCATATGAAACTAATGCAGACAACTCAGTGTTGAAACAAAACCAAGCCTTGAAACATGTTGTTGCTGATTTAAATTGTTGATGCAGATTTTTGTAGCAGTTTGTATGATGTTCTTAATCTGCCGTTCTATGGCAGATCTTTCGTGTGTTGCACCTAGAACTCGAACGAAACCTACATATAAAACCAAAAAATAAGATCCTTCTCGTCGTGTAAGGAAATATTCTGATGACCTGTATAGAAAAGTAAAAAGGTCGTGAAGCGACTAATCTCACCACGACTTAATTTTGAAGAATGTATAATTTATTTAGCCAAACATCATGTACCTGATCATAGTAGTAAAAGAACACATGGTTGCACCCCTTTTAACAAAAACTAAACTAAATATCATGACATCACCTGTTTATCATAAACACTTCTGCTAATTCATTACTTATTTGCATATCGAATTCGTTATTTATTGATTCATCACAAAACCCACGTGGCATTCTCATTTCCTTCTCATAATTGAGATATTAAATCTAATATGAAAACCATTATGAAACTTTTCGAGTAACACAACTTGGGTATATATTAGGTGACAAATTCTTCAACTAACAACAACAACTAAATAGATATATATGATTAATAGTTGGGCCCACAATTTGGCTCCTATACTTACTCTTTCTTTAATATCAGTTACAATCTTTAATGTGGGCAAATTACAAAATCTAATGCGACCGACAAATATGTATCTAAAAGATACTAAGAGTTACTAACATAGGTTTCAATAAACAATATCAATCTAGTAGACCAGAAAGTCAACATTAATAGTTACTAACATATTAACAGCCAAAATCAATGCTATAAATTGTTAATACAAATAATGTTAAAAAGTTATTTAATTTTTTTCGACTCTCAATGTGTAATAATAACAAAATGTAAAAACGTTTAGATAAAAATCAACTTTATAATTATAATCGTAAATTCCATTTTTAAGTTTAGTAATACATTTTTTTTTTTTTTTTTCAAGGTATGGACAAACAAATCATTAAGCATTATTAGTGATCAAAAACTTGTTTTTTCTCTTATCCATCACATTTTTACAAAACAAGTATTTTCACAAAAATACATATACAAATATTTTTAATAAAGAAAAGGATTTATTAAAAACTTAAATTTGAAATTCAAATTTTTCCCCCCAAAATGGAAGGTTCCATAACATATACAACCTTCCCTACAAAAAGACAAAAACAGGAGCGTAGTCTACTAGGCGGCGCCCTTATAGGCCTGGCGGCCCCCAGATATATCTAGGACCGCCGGGACCGCCCTCAGTGACCGTTGGGTTTTCCTGCCTATAAATACTACTTTATTCCCAACAGAAAATTAGACCTCTTTGCACAAAATTTTCTAATAACTTTCTCTCTTTAAAATCTTATTTATCTCTCTAAATCTCTTGATCACTAACATTCTTAGATCTTGTTTCAAGTGATCTAATCTATTCTTCTCATCTCTCCTCTTAATCAAGTGCAAGAGAAGAACATTCGTATTCGCCAAGAAACGAATTATTATTTAGTGATATCTCCTCTCTTCTTCTAAGTGTCAAATCTCTATTGTAATTATCTTGTGTAATTGTGTGATTCGGATTGTGTATATATTCGATAGTGTAGATCTTGTGAGTGAATAGTATTTGTGAAGTGGTAGATTGGTTCTAGCTAAGATTAGGACTTGACATTTAGCTTAGTGTCAGAAAATAATGTAAGCGACGTGTAAACAGTTTCTCCGCCTGAAGGGAGCTTGTTGACAAAGCAAAATCTCGAGTAGGATACCCGGGGAGTAGAGTAGGGCGAAGAAGAGCTTCGTAGCCGAACCACTATAAATCTTGGTGTCTTGGTTTGATTTCTCCTTCTTTCATCTCTTTTTATTATTGTGATTATTATTTAGCATTAGTTTAGACATTTACATTGTTGATTCATATTGTTGATTGGTTGAACGTATAACTCGAATCTAAGTATTTTGAAAGCAAACTTTTAAAACGAAAACGAACCTGTAAATTATTCAACCCCCCTTCTAGTTTCTACAACATATGACTGCATTCAAACCTTAACTCGAATAAGCTAAAGAATAGGACTAGTAGTCTTTACCGAAAGTCGTAAACTAGCAAGGGCGACAAACCACATATACACATCCATAATGATGGAATAGACATACATGATTGCATTTAATTCCCTTACTCGAGTAAAACCAAGGGTTAGGATGTATAGTGATATAGGGTATGGATCTTCTAATCCTTTCTCCAAAAATAATAAACCAACAAGGCGGACAAAATCACACATACATAGCCATAACGACGGAATAGATACATGTGATTGCTCGCATCCTCATTCGAGTAAGACCTAAGGATAGAGATTAGGAAAGGGAAATAATTGTTGTAAAATAAAAATTTACAAAACAAATAGATTAAGTCCAAACAAATAAGGTACAAGTTGCTTAGATACTTTTTCGACCATTCCCATGATAAAACACAGAAATATATACATAAACGTCTTCGATCATAGATTAACAAAAATAACTTTAGTTGGCGTTCCCTAACGGTCAACTTTCCATTCTCATACCTTTACATACTTTTACAAATAATCAGTGGTGTTATATACCTTTATAAAAACTTTACATCGTGTTTTAGAATATGTATCAATGAATAATCGATCCTTTAAATAATACCATCAGTTTAAGCTTTAACGAACCGACTATCTTCATAATTTCCTCCTCTCTTTTTTTTGCAGCGATTTTCTATTTTTTCCATTTTTAACAACATACTACGAATCTCGGTGTAATTTCACCATCTTCACGATCATAATAGCTCCGGATAATTTTTTCATAATTCTTCATTCTTCGGACATACCAATAATTGTGATGGTAGTAAAAATACACGAGTTTGACTACTTTTACATTTCCAATTGCAATGTGCAATTTTTCCAACCAAACTAGAGATAGAAAATGACACAAGACACAGGAAATTACATACTTTACACTTAAGCCACTAGCAAAATAGATATAGGACGTAATCTACAGGGTAGGATAGGTGTTAAGTGTAACGAACAATAGTTGGTGTTTCATAAAAATTGGCTCTATCTGATTTTTCTATGAATTTTACTCTAAAAAATGAGAGGAGCAAACAAGGGTTTATTCGAGGGTTAAACTATCCAGTGTAGTTTGTTGAATAAACATTATATATAGGCTTTTTGGGTGTAATCCTAGAAATTTACCAATTTAAACAAGTTACTACATCTAAATCTATAGTACTCATTATTGTTGTCTCGAATAGATATACCAAGTCCAAGTTATCTAAGTCTACAACATCACCGGCACACTCATATTTTTATGGAATTTGGGTAAATATTTAGAAACGGATAAGGTTGAATCCTCTCAATATCTAATAAGGGTTATGTGTGTAGGTTATGTAACTAGTAATTTCACAAAAGTATGTTTGAATTTTATTTTTTAAATTTAAGCATAATTTAAGCATTTTAATGTGAAAATAGGGACAGTCTCATTTCTATTCCACCTCCCACAATTATACAACTTCCTTGTTGTATAGATAAAACATTAAAAACGGGAAATAAAAGAATTAGAACGAGAAACTCCCCTGATGTTTTGCTCGGTAATGATTCTCCATGTTGATTTTATGAGCAAGAATTCCAGATTTATTAATCCTTCACCAACTTTGTCAATTTCTTTCCAGTGAGGTCCTGTGTAAAATATAGGAAAAACCATGCAATCATATCTCGGGTATCCTACGGTTAATAAAAATAAAAACTGTACATGCAGTCAATACGCCGTATCCCAAAACCTGGATACGCCGTATGAGACCTGTAAAAAGTATCTGAATACTGGTCAGTCTGCCAAATATGCCGTATCATATAATGAATACGCCGTATCAACAGAACTGACAATAATGTTTAAAAGTGCAAAAAAATAAAGGACTGATAACGTCCAGACATTTAATACGCCGTATGGTATGGAGCAGATACGCCGTATGGTATGGAGCGGATACGCCATATAGATGTCTGAAAAGACAGACTCTATAAAAACATATAAATAATTGTCCGGGTTGTCTCCCGGGAAACACTTTTTTTCAACTAAGTCTTTAAGTTAGACTTTTTCTTCAGCTTTTCATTCGGCTCTCGTTACCACCCATCCTTCGTCCATATAACAAAAGATCTCTTGGTATGCTCGGCATGCATCTTCATTTGTCCTTGTTGAATCAACGTATTCACATTCCTTTATAGCAACATACTCTTCATCTTGTCCAAATGAATACTTGATCATCTCAAATATTCTAATCTTGCAAACTTCCATCTGTCTTTGTCTTGACTTGCAATCAAGGAAGAGATGAGTTCACCTATAGAAACTCATTTTGAAATCTGCCTTTCATCACGGTCAAATTCGTCACACCAAGGTTTCTAGTAGAGCCAAAGATGATATCATCTACATACACTTGAACCAGCATGATATCCTTCTTATCTTTCTTAATAAATAAAGTCTTGTCAATGGTACCCTTTCTGTATCCATGCTCCTCTATAAATGTTAATAGAGTAGCATACCAAGCTCTAGGGGCTTGATGAAGTCCATATAAAGCTTTGACAACCTTATAAACCTTCTTAGGATGATCAGGATCAACAAAACTAGAAGGTTGAGAAACATACAGCTCTTCATCTATAGTGCCATACAAAAATGCACTTTTGACATCCATTTGGTATACTATGAACCTCATAAATGAGACAAAGGCTAAAAATAACCTAATAGCTTCTATTCTTGCCACAGGAGCAAAAACCTCATTATAGTCAATACCCTCCTCCTGTCTGTGACCTTGGGCCACTAATCTTGCCTTATTTCTAACAACTACTCTTTTTCATTGTTGTTTAGTTACCATTTTGTTTCCAATCACCTTTGCTCATGAGGTAGATCTACTAGAATCCATACCTGTTGCAGCCTAAACTGTAACAACTCCTCTTGCATAGCATAAAAAATAAAAAACTTCAACCCACACGTCATCTTTAAGCGCATTAGAAATCTTTTTAGGTTCTCTCTGGGATAAGAGCGGAGCAACAAGCAATGTTGTTGATCTTTGTGATTGTTCCTTTGCTGCTTTTAAACATAACTTACAAGTGCATGTGCTCCAGAAGTTTGCTTCACTCTGCTTCTAGTTTGCACAGATGACTTAGGATCGCCAAGTATTTGGCTTTGTGGGTGAATGTTGTGAATCCTAAGAGTAGGAATGGGACTAACAGCTACTTCTGTTGGTAAGTTGTTGAAATCATGGACCATACCCTCTTCATCATAAGAAGCTTCATCAAAAATCCCTTTCTGAGGCTTGTTAAAGATTGTGAGCTCTGGCATATCTGAATCATCTTGATCAGCAGGTTGAGTATTAGCTGGTTCACTCAGCAGTTCTGACAATTCATCCACAATATAAATTTAATGAGTTAGTACTGGTAGCTTTGTCAGTAGTTACTTCCCTTAAATGCTTTTGAGCAAGTTGATCCAAGTCTCTTCTAAAAGCTAGAATTTCAGGAGTATCTTCTGAAATGCCAGTAGAAAAAGCTTCCTTCTCTTGTGTTTGAAGGTTTTGAAGTTCTATCAAAAACTTCTCTTCCTTTGAATTAGTAGAAGACTTCCTTGGTCCAACTTTTGCTGCAGAATGCTTGATTGTTGTAGGCACAACAATAAGCTCCTCATCCTCATCTGCTTCCTCAGAAGCATTTGCATTAGGAGATTGTAGAGTACATGCACTGTTAGTTACCTCTGAAGTACCTGCATGTTGGTTAGATTGATTGTCCAAAGACACAGGAATATAATTCATAGAATCAGTGAGATAATCAATATCAAACATCCATCTATAACCTACTCCTTTCACATTAGGTTTTTCTTCAAGAAATTTTACATGCAGATTTACTTCTACCTTTTTGGTTACTAAATTATATACCCTAAAGGCTTTGCTATTTAGTGAGTAACCAAACTAAGAAACTCACACATTTCCATCAAAACTTGTCAAGCACACTTAGGAGTAATCTAAAATGTGTAACATGGCACCCAAAAGGTTTAGTAGCTAATAATTGGTTTGTGGCCAAACAAAAGCTATAAGGATGTTTTTTTTAGGTTTAAGTTCCTCGTACCTATTAAACGATATAGCAAGCAGTACTAACTGCTTTTGCCCAAAAAGTAGTTGGTAAAAGTGAGTCTGCTAGTCGTAGTTCTCAGCAGCTTAATTAGGTCTGTTCATTCTTTCAGCAAACACCATTCAGTTTTACTGTGGGGGTTCTGGCATTGCTATACTCATTGTTTTATTTCCTTGTTCAGATTTTGAATCAACAACACTTGTCCACAGCAACTTGCAGCAGCTACATATTCAGCTTCTGTTGTAGAGGTAGCCACTATAGTTTGTTTCTTGCATTGCTATGAAATTAATCTGTTTCCAAGAAATTGACAACCACCAATTGTGGATTTCCTGTCAAGGTTTGACCCAGCATAGTCACTATCTGAGTAGGCTTCCAGGTCAAAAGATGATTCTCTAGGATACCATAAGCCCAAATTGGGTTTGCCCTTAAGGTACTTAAATATTCTCTTCACAACATTTAGGTGTGAAGTCTTGGGAGTAACTTGAAAACGAGAACATGCACATACTGCAAACATGATATCCGGCCTAGAGGCAGTTAAATACATGAGAGAACCTATCATGGATCTGTATAAGTGTACATCCACTTCATCAGCTTCCTCATCTTTTGTCAATGCCATCTTGGTCTCCATTGGGGTTATTGCAGTTTTCACACTTGCAAGGTCAAACTTTTTCAGCATGTCTGCAACATACTTGTCTTGAGAAATAAAAATTCCATCTGTCTTTTGCTTGACTTGCAATCCAAGGAAGAATATGAGTTCACCCATAGAACTCATTTGAAATCTGCCTTTCATCAATGCCTCAAATTTATCACACCAAGACTTTCTAGTAGAGCCAAAAATGATATCATCTACATACACTACTATTCTGCCTTTACCAACTCTTATTTTGATATCACACTAACTCTTATTCAGCCTTTACCAGTTATGTAGCCTTTGCTACCTCCAAAGGTAACAGATCCCCCCTTGCATTCTTTAAAATCATCCAGGTGATCTTTGTTACCAGTCATGTTCCCCGAGCATCCACTATCAAATATACCTCTATCCTCTATGTTCTTGAGTGGATGATCCTGCACATGAAAAAGAGAAATTAGTTTCTCTTAGGGACCCAGGCCTTTTCAGGCTTGGGTCTGCCTTGTGGTCCTTTAGCATTTACAGTTCGAATAAAATTGGATCCACTATTACAATTGGAGTTTGGTCTAGTTTTCCTCCAATTATAACCTGCTGAGGTCTTAACAGCAGTGCCCCAATTTCCCTTTACAGCATGAGTATAAGACATTTTTGCTGTATTTCTAACAATAGGCCCCTTTGTTCCAATCACCTTTGCTCTTGAGGTAGTTCTACTAGAATCATACTGTTGCAGCTAACTGTAACAACTCTCTTGCATAGCTTCAACCCAACTGTCATCTTTTAGAGCTTTAGAAATCTTTTTAGGTTCCTCCTGAGATAAGAAGCAGGCAAACAAACAATGCTGTTGATCTTTGTGATTGTTCCTTTGCTGCTTTTGAACATAACTTACAAGTGCATGTGCTCCTGAATTTTGCTGCACTCTGCTTCTAGTTTGTACAGATGACTTAGGATCACCCAGTATTTGACTTTGTGGGTGAATCGTTGGTGTATCTTAAGAGTATGGATTAGGATAACAGCTACTTTGTTGGTAAGTGGTTGAAATCATGGACCCTATACATCGTATCATAGAAGCCTCATCAAAAATCCTTTCCGAGGCTTTGTTAAAGACTTATGAGCTCTGGCATATCTGAATCATCTTGATCAGCAATGTTGAGTATTAACTGGACCACTACCAGAATTAACTGAGGTAGTACTGGTAGCTTTGTTCTTAGGTACTTCCCTTAAATGCTTTGGAGCAAGTTCATCCAATTCTCTTCTAAAAGCTAGAATTTCAGGAGTATCTTCTGAAATGCCAGTAGAATAAGCCTCCTTCTCTTGTGTTTTAAGGTTTTGAAGCTTTGTCAAAAACTCCTCTGCCTTTAAAATAGTAGAAGACTTTCTTGGTCTAACTTTTGATGCAGTATGCCTGACTGCTGTAGGCACAACAATAAGCTCCTCAGCCTTATCTTCTTCCTCAGAAGCATTTGCATTAGGAGTTTGTAGTGTACCTGCACTGTTAGTCACTTCTGAAGTACCTGCATGTGGGTTAGTTTGATTCTTCCATTGAAGGAATATAGTTCATAGAATCAGTTAGATAATCAATATCAAACATCCATCTATAACCTACTCCTTTCACATTAGGTTTTTCTTCAAGAAATTTTACATGCAGATTTACTTCTACCTTTTTGGTTACTAAATTATATACCCTAAAGGCTTTGCTATTTAGTGAGTAACCAACTAAGAAACCCTCATCACACTTTCCATCAAACTTGCCAAGCACACTTAGAGTATCTAAAATGGTAACATGGCACCCAAAAGGTCTTATGTAGTTAATAATTGGTTTGTGGCCAAACAAAAGCTCATAAGGAGTTTTGTTTTGAGGTTTAGTCACCCTTACCCTATTAAAGATATAGCAAGCAGTACTAACTGCTTCTGCCCAAAAAGTAGTTGGTAAGAGTGAGTCTGCTAGCATAGTCCTAGCGGCCTCAATTAAGGTCCTGTTCATTCTTTCAGCAACCCCATTCTGCTGTGGAGTCCTGGCATTGCTATACTCTTGTTTTATTCCCTTGTTCCCACAAAATTCAAGCATATCCCTATTCTTAAATTCAGTGCCATTATCTGATCTAATGATTTTAACCCTGTGATTAAGCTGGTTTTCAATTTGTCTAATGAAGTTCTGAAGGATGCCACTAGTTTCATCCTTAGTAGCCAAGAAGAATACCCAACTAAATCTGGTACAATCATCAGTAATTACAAGGCAATAACTTGCATGATTAATGCTTTTTACAGAAGTAGGTCCAAAAAGATCCATATGCAAGGTGTGTAATGGCTCAGTGATTGTTCTTTCTAATTTAGCCTTACAGGAGGCCTTGTGTTGCTTACCTTTTTGGCAGGCAACACATGTATGGTCATTTCTGAAAACCTTGGAAGGTAGACCTCTTACAAGGTTTCCCTTCACAAGTTTGTTTAAGTTTTTAAAATTTATATGACCTAACCTCCTGTGCCATAATTTAGATTCATCAGATGTGGCTTTTGCAATCAAACAAGCATAATCTTTTGTGAGAGAAGGTGTCTTCATATCAAAACTGTACATATTGTGTTGCCTAGGGACCTTTAGAAGTATCTGATTTTCATCAGGCATCTTAAAGTCAGGAGACACAACAAGACATTCAGTTTCAGTAAAAAGAACCTTGTGCTGCTTATCACATATTTGTGATATTGAGAAAAGATTAAAATGCCCAAGTTCTTTTACAAAAGACACACTATCAAAATCTAAATTACCAACTCTTATTCTGCCTTTACCAGTTATGTAGCCTTTGCTACCTCCAAAGGTAACAGATCCCCCTTTGCATTCTTCAAAATCATCCAGGTGATCCTTGTTACCAGTCATGTGCCCTGAGCATCCACTATCAAATATACCTCTGTCCTCCATGTTCTTGAGTGGATGATCCTGCACATGAAAAAGAGAAATTAGTTTCTCTTAGGGACCCAGGCCTTTTCAGGCTTGGGTCTGCCTTGTGGTCCTTTAGCATTTACAGTTCGAATAAAATTGGATCCACTATTACAATTGGAGTTTGGTCTAGTTTTCCTCCAATTATAACCTGCTGAGGTCTTAACAGCAGTGCCCCAATTTCCCTTTACAGCATGAGTATAAGACATTTTTGCTGTATTTCTAACAATGGGTCTTCTCACAGGTGAATGTGATTTTGAAAAATTACTTCTTTGATTAAACTTATTCACCTGGGGTCTTACAGGACTAAAACTGTTTGAGTTACTGGTATTTATTGGTTGTTTAGCTTTAACAGTATTAATATTAAAACTACCAGTATTAACATTAGACCTGACAGAATTAATATTTTGCCTAACAGAATTAACATTTGCCCTACCAGTATTAACATTAGGTCTAACAGTATTAACATTTTTCCTAACAGCAATGACTTGTACTGGTCTAGGTACAAAGTGATTAGCATGATTAACCCTGTTTGCATTGTTCCATACTGGTTTGGCCACCCCATTACCAGTATTAAAAACCCTTTGTTTCTTAAGCTCAGCCTCTCTTGCCATTTTCTTTTCATAAAAGTCACAATTTCTGATCAAATGACTTAGGCTGCCACAAACAAAACACTTTTTCTTGATGAAAGAGTAACCTTCCCCTAGTTCTCTTTCCATCATTTCATTCCAATGCTTACCGTTAACTTTAGGTGTCCCTTGATTTTTCATTGGTTGCCTAGGAGTTTTTACGTGTGTTACACAACTAGGTTCAACTTCTGTTGGTTTTGGTTCAGACATGACTTTTTCATTAGTTGTAACAGAATTCTCACTGAATGTGTCATCTGAGATACTAATTTCAGGCTTTTGAGGTCCCTTTTTTACCATAAACATACAAAGATTCATCAATTTCCTGTTGTGGTTTAGGAGTATAGTCCCCAGTTAAGGGATGTGGAACTCCTTTGAAACTATCAGTCTTTGAAAATCTACTGTACAAAGGTTTGTCAATGAAGTCTTCTTCTGTACAATTAAACACAGTACGATTCATTTCTTCCTCATAGCTTAAAACCTCATCGTTTGATTTTATTTCATACCCTAAGCCAACTTTACTAGTTGAACTCATACCAGAATCAACTAATTTCCAAAGGTTTTTAGAAGAATCCTTCCATAAATCTACTATTTTCTGAAATTGTTCCTTTTCTTTTATAGCTTTCATTCCTATTCTCCTATATCTTTTAAGCTTTTCATCTTTTTCATATAATTCATTTGCCTGAAATGTAAGCTGTTCATTTAAAGATAATTGCTGCTTTTGAAAAGTAACAACTTGAGCTTCTAATTTCTTAACAGCTTGATCATAGGCAAGTATTTTTACTTCTTGTTCACCTAACTGATTTGTTTGTTCATCACACAGTGTTTTAAGTTTATTATATGAATCAATGCAAGTTTTAGAACATAATGATACCTCATTATTTGAGTTGATTGCCATGAGTGCATGATTTGTCTCTAATTCTTCTTCTGTATGTTCTCCCTAATTGACAACATCATCATCCATAGTCAGCAAACAGTTATGATTTTGCTCTTTCTTTCCAGCTCCTTGATCTTGATAAAAAGAGTCTCTCTTCTTTCCATCATTTGTCCCATTGGATGGGCATTCCCTAGCAAAATGACCAGTGTTGTGATATTTGAAACATTCAATCTTTTTTTTGTCAAAACCAACAGGTTTGTTTCCATCAATCCGAACTCTTCTTCCAGTCTTCTTGTAGAATTTCTTCATTCTAATAGCAATCATTGCTATCTGCCAGTTTATGTCCATCTCTTCAATGTCTATATCATCAATCTGTTCTAGGTCTTCATGAAGCAAGTCCAAATTTTCTGATTGTTTGGCAAAGAGTGAATAAATAACTTTATCAGCAAAACCAGCAGGAACTTCTTTTTCTAGAATATTGTTTGAAGAAGTAGAAGGAGTATAAGTACTGTAGGCACTAGTATGACCAGACTTAACCTTGTTAGTGCTGCTCTTGCTGTGTGAAACAAAAGCAACATTTTGAGCACTTGCAGATGATTTTGAGGTACTTGTGAGTTCCTGCTCAAAAACCCTAAGGTTATTATACAAGTCATCAATGGATAAAGTGTCAACATCTGGTTTGGTTCTCATTGTCATTGCCAGATTTGACCAAGCTGAGGGCAAAGATCTGAGAAACTTGTGATTTGCATCCTCAGTGGATACTTCAGCACCATGAGCTTCCAACTGTGAGAGTAGTTGTTGGAATCTGTCATATCCCTTTTCTAACCCTTCTGAACTTGATATAGTAAATGCTTCAAACTGTTGTTTTAAAACAGCTTTCTGCATCTTCTTTGAATTTGCATTACCACCAAACCTAGTCCTTATGGCTTCCCAAATTTCTTTTGCATCGTCCATTCCATGAAATCTTCTCAGATGTTCCTTGGGAATGGCCATAAGTAAGATGGTTCTTGCCTTCCTTTCCTTTTCAACAGCATGAATTTCTGCAGCAGATACTGGTGGAAGTACTCTAACAACACCATCTTTTCCAGTTGAGATTCTCTTCTTAGAATTTCCATTCTGAATTACCTTCCAAACATCATTGTCAATATATTCAAGGTAATGCTCCATCTCCATGGCCCATATATCATACTCCTCCTTCTTCAGAATTGGGAGTTTGATATTTGAGATAGTGGTTGTTGTAGGAATGAGTTGTTGTTGTTAAGTACTTATGTTAATAATTCATAGTTAAGTCTGCCAATATATGAGAGACAATAACTAAGATTGTTAGTAATTATTATAAACAGACTTAAGTCTGGTAGTTATAGAGTTAAGTCTGGTAGACATAGTTAAGTCTGCCAGTACTAAGTTAAGTCTGGCAGTACTATAGTTAGTACTGGCATTGTCTAGTTAAGTCTGTTTATGTAACAAAATAGTTATAATAGTTATCTTGGAGATATCTTAGGAAAGGATATGAATTATCCTTTTACGCGTTTGTAAAGCCCAATAGGGTTTCCTTGGTGTATAAAAGGAACCCTACGGCATAGTGTTTCAGAGGAAGAACCCTAATAGAAATTAATAGAAAATAGCAAAGTTTTACATTGTGTTCTTTTTAGTACTTGTGTTAAGATTCCGCATTAGCACATAGTATTCATAGTTATTGTCTCTCATATAGTTGATTTGGATTTATTGGTTGCAGTACCATTGTCTGATGCATCTTCATGGTATGATGCTTCATCATCACTAAGATGTTGAGAGAAAACATCATTAGCAGGTTGAGACATTTTTCTAGATCTGAAAGTGATTGTTTGTGGTTCTTGTGATTCTTCTTACTCAGAGTCCCTCTAGAGGCTCTGATACCACTTGTAGGTCCAAAGTCTTGGATCTGTTTAGCCTTTTGTAAGACAATAGCTAACTTGAATAAATCCAAATCAACTATATGAGAGACAATAACTATGAATACTATGTGCTAATGCGGAATCTTAACACAAGTACTAAGAAGAACACAATGTAAAACTTTGCTATTTTCTATTGATTTCTATTAGGGTTCTTCCTCTGAAATACTATGCCGTAGGGTTCCTTTTATACACCAAGGAAACCCTAATGGGCTTTACAAACGCGTAAAAGGATAATGCATATCATTTCCTAAGATATCTCTAAGATAACTATTATAACTATTCTGTTACATAAACAGACTTAACTAGACAAGGCCAGTACTAACTATAGTACTGCCAGACTTAACTTAGTACTGGCAGACTTAACTATGTCTACCAGACTTAACTCTATAACTACCAGACTTAAGTCTGTTTACAATAATTCCTAACAATCCTCCCCTAACTTGATCTTCACTTGTGAACTTCAAGTTTCTTTGAATATCTTCATTATGAGCTTCCTGAGGATGTTGTGAGCATTATCTTTGGAATTATTCTTGAACTGCAACATGATGACTGTCTTGTATGAGCACTTTCTTGATTTCTATCAGCAACTCTTTAAAGCATCACTATGATCCCAATGTCCTCCTACCACTCATGGGTTTTACTTATCTCAAACATAACATTTGTTTTTTTTTCTTTATAAAAATACTAAGTTTGAAGTTTTCTTAAAACAACAAGAAACGGTTGCTACATCTATCGACCTCATGGATCATGAAAAACATTTTCTTGGCCTGAAAAAGTGGTACAAAAGGTGAAAAATATTACTTTAAAGTACATATTAATGGTAGGCTTATTAGTATGCACGCTGTCATCTTACAAAACATATAGTGAGGTACTGTTTTGCATGCTATTTCGGCAGTATATAGCTACTAGACAACCATTGAGTACCTTTGAAATAGATATACTTGCATTGATACAGCTAATATCTTGTGATAATTAGAGTCCATGCATAAACCTTTTTGAGTGTACACATTTTAATGCATGAAGTCAATATCGCATGCACAACATACTATATATATATGATGTTCTACGGTATTTATTATACATGTATAATTTGGTCAAATGGACTTTTTAATTTGATAAAAAGATTTTATCCATATCTTTTTAAATTGGTAATAAGATATTATCAATTTTTTTAATTTAATAAATTTTTTTTATCCATATCTTTTTAAATTGGTAACAAGATATTACCAATATTTTTTACTTTGATAAAAAGATTTTATCCATATCTTTTTAAATTGGTAACAAGATATTACCAATATTTTTTAATTTGATAAAAAGATTTTATCCATATATTTTTAAATTGGTAACAAGATATTATCAATATTTTCTAATTTGATAAAAAGATTTTATCCATATCTTTTTAAATTGGTACAAGATATTACCAATATTTTTTAATTTGATAAAAAGATTCCATCCATATCTTTTTAAATTGGTAATAAGATATTACCAATCACTAGTACAAAAAGTGGATTTGGTCACACATGGGAAAAATGGAACGGCCACACATTCACATATTTATGTGACCAAAGGTACCAAAAAAGACACCATTTACTAATTAGTCACACATGAACATTTTTATTGTGTGACCATTAGAACTGTATTGCCACACATTCGAACATCATGTGGCTAAAAGTAACTGGTAATATTGTTTGGTCACATATGAATTTCGAACGTGTGACCAATACAAGTAAGCTTGAAGCATTGGTCACGATATACATATAAATAGTGACAAATATTTGTCACACACTTGAACAATGTGACTAAATGCCACATATGGTCACACTAAACGTTTTGTCACACATTATTTTAGTGTAGCCAAATTCCGTTACATATGGTCACGTAACTTAATATGTGTGTCTAAAGTTTAGTTTGTGTTAGCTTGCCAAAAGCTAATGTGTTTAGTCACATTTACTTCTAACACTGTGACCAAATGGCATATATGGTCACACTAAAAACGTTTTTTGCACACAATCATATAATATTCCATGTGGTTCCATTTGATGATCATAGTCAACATCAACAAAATTACACATTCTTTAATATAGAACAAACATATTGTCACACTTATCTAACACTTTTGGTCACTTTATGCTTAGTTGTATGTGACTAAATACCCAAAACAAACATGCTTTGTGTGGCTAAATATTACAAAAGGTCACACAAACATCAAATTCATGTGGCCATTGGATGATCAATAGTCACACAAAATACACATTTCTTTAATTTAAACACCATATGGTCACACTTATTAACACTTTTGGCTACTTTATGCTTAATTATATGTGACTAAATACCCAAAACAAACATGCTTTGTGTGACTAAATATTACAAAAGTCCACACTAACATAAAATTCATGTGACCATTGGATGATCAATAGTCACACAAAATACACATTTCTTCAATTAAACACCATATGGTCACACTTATTAACACTTTTGGCCACTTTATGCTTAATTGTATGTGACTAAACACCCAAAAAAACATGCTTTGTGTGACTAAATATTACAAATGGCCACACAAACATAAAATTCATGTGGCCATTGGATAAACATTAGTCACACAAAATACACATTTCTTCACTTTAAACAGCATATGGTCACACTTATTAACACTTTTGGTCACTTTATGCTTAGTTGTATGTGACTAAATACCCAAAAAAACATGCTTTGTGTGGCTAAATATTACAAAAGGTCACACAAACTACAAATTCATGTGGCCATTGGATGATCAATAGTCACACAAAATACACATTTCTTCAATTTAAACACCATATGGTCACACTTATTAACACTTTTGGTCACTTTATGCTTAGTTGTATGTGACTAAATACCCAAAACAAACATGCTTTGTGTGGCTAAATATTACAAAAGGTCACACAAACATAAAATTCATGTGGCCATTTGATGATCAATAGTCACACAAAATAGACATTTCGTCACTTTAAACACTATATGGTCACACTTATTAACACTTTTGGTCACTTTATGCTTAGTTGTATGTGACTAAATACCCAAAAAAACCAATATATTCATAACAAGAAAATAAAAAAAGGATGTTACACCCCAGCAAGAATCAAACCCGCAACCTCCCTACAAACTCAAGCAGGTTACCATCTTGCCAGAAACCTATTTAATTAAACCTATTCATTAATGTTAAAGCATTTCTTTTTAATAGAGAATTTTAAGCATCTTGGTTTTTTGCTAGTAGCTTAAAAAATGCTTATAATTAAGTATGTGACACTCCAGCATGAATCGAACCTGCGACCTCCCTTACGGAAGGCAAGCGGTTTACCATCTTGCCAGAGTAACCTATTCATTAATGTTATGCATTCTTGTTTAATATAGAAGTTTAAGCTTCATTGTTTTTTGCTAGTAGCTTAAAGAGTGCTTATAGAAACTGCTTATTAAACAGTGACTTTTTCTCCCTCTGCTTATGCAATGTGCAAGCTGCAATAACACACAAACGAGACAATAACACCACAAACCAAACAGACCAATACATCAAATTTTATAAGGTTTTAAAAAGTACATGATTTTCACCATTACATAAGTCACCATAAAGTTTGATTGCTAAACAAAATACAAACAAAAGCTAACATCTAAAACATGTCATAACATGATCAGCTTCCACATGACACATTGCTTTTCCCCTTTGCCTTATCTGCACAAGTTTTTAACTTCGTGGCTCTAATTTTCTTTTCAATTTCATCCCATGTAGTGACATTTGGTAATCCCAGCACATATCCTATGACATAGTACAAGGCTATAAAAGAACACATTTTGGTTTGTTTTTCTTGCAAACTGGTACATATTTACCTTTAGACATTGTAGAGTTAGAGTCAACAATGCAATCCTTGTCTGTGTTTCTCTTGTCTGTGGTTTCCATGTTTGTACTTTCATTGTCTGTGCTTGGAAAGTAGTTCCATGATAGATATTCCTCAATTGTGTTATATCCATAAGCATCTACATCCTTGTGTTGAGGCCATATAAAGTAGAGCACTTGCTTTTTTTGCTGCCCATCTCCTGTCATCTGAGCTGTTTGAGCTAATGTTAATTATTTCTGCAAAAGAAAATTAAGTATAATTAAGCAGATAATATCCTAACCAAAACACACATTTGTCAATCAAAATAAGCAGATAACACAATATAGAAGATAACATCATTACTTCATTAACCAAATACAAACCATTCTAACATAATAAATTCAGTTACATGCATATTGTTTTATAGTAGATTAACATCTACTACCATTACATAAGGACCAAAAAACATAACATCATAAAGTAGATTAACATCAACTAATCCACTTCTAAGGTTTTTTTTTTTTTTTTTTTGTTTTTGTTTTTTTTTTTATTTGCTTCCTCTTCCCTATCTTCTCTTCAACAAAAGTCAGCAAAAAGTCCAGTCAAAAGTCATTGTATCTTCACTCCAAAGGTCTTGCCTTTTAATAGCATCCCTGTTTTAGCATTTGCAAGCCCAAGTACACAATTTGTTATTCCGTACAGGGCTTTTGACAATTAGTGTTTTTAGTTGATTAGCTTTGTAACTTAGCCTTAAGACCCCCCACCACCAATAACCCACCAACGTGCTTCTACTTTAGCCTTAGAAGATGCTTCAGATGCTATGCTTAGCAACATACTTGCTTTAGCCTTTTTAATGTCTTTCCAAGAAGGTTTTACATCACTTTCATTATATCCTGATTTTGAACCCCAAAACCTGCCATTGTCCTTGTACTCATCTGACAAATAGTGGTACCATTTGAGCAAACTCTTAGGTGGTTCTGGAGAGTCATAATCTATCTCCTCGGAAGTGCTAATTTAAGAAGTGCTATATGAATCTGAGTTGTTGTTGTCTGAGCTACTATCTAAATTCACAACAATGTTTTTTGCAAGTTAACAACAAAGTCTGAGCTATGCATACTTAAGAAAGTCTTTTCAATTTAAGCTTTGACTAATGTTGACAGTAAAATGGTGTGTGGGTATGGCCTGAGGAATGGGTTGCTACCTATCCTAATATCCTTAGCAAGATCAAAATCAGTTATTTGGTTTTCACAATGAATTCCCAAACACTCCATAATTGGCTAATGCATATGGGTCTAATTTTTTAATCCAAACACCCCTAAAATGCTATATGTGTGTTTAAGAATATAAAGGGATTCAAAAAAGGTTATCATTCTAAAAAACATGAGCAGATAAGCAACACACAACAACACATATGAGCAGTTAAGCTTGAAAAAAAACATATAATGGACACACATTAGCAGAGAAGCTAAAAAATAAGCAAAAAAGGAAATAAGGAAAAAAAGAAGATAATAAAGTTACCGTTCTGATTTGCCATGTTTGAAATTAGGGTTTATGAAAAAGTGTTAGGGATTACTGTAGCTGAACGATTTTGGTGGGTGAAATGAATTAATGTATGTTATGAATGGGTGGAAGAGTTTAAAGGGGTATAGGGATAGTTAGGCGGTGGTGGGTGGAATGAATTAATGTGTGTTATCATTAATTAATGTATCAATTCTGTTCTTAGCTTAACAGTTTTAACTTACCTTAGCAGTATTAGGTTTAACCTAGCAGTATGAACTAGTTTAACCAGTTCTAAACAGCATAACTGTCATTCAGATTATCCAGCAAAACTTTTCATACAATACTATTAAGACTAAACAAACCTATAACTTAATAAACATCATAACTATCATTAATTAGATTATCCCCAGGCAAAACTTCCATACATCCTTCATACTTATTCACAGACACAAACTGAACATTATTAACACTAAACAACCATTACAGCTGACATGCCTGGCAGCACTAACTATTGCCTGGCAGTACTAAATGAGTTCAGCAGTACACACATATAAACCAAACAGGATGTAAAAAATTAATAGATAAAATGAAATCATTCACAAGAGTATTTGCATGACAACTTAAGCATGACATGGTTCACTTGGATTTTCGTATCACAACACCTCCATAGTCCTTTCGATAGTAGTCATCTCGTGATTCATTAGCCAAGTCACGTCGATCTACAAGAGGCAATACGTTATCATTGCGATGGTGAATGACGGTACTAAATTCCTCATCGACTTCGTCATACGTATCTTTGTAATTCTTGGGAGGTGTCTTAAAGACAATAGACAATTTTTTATCTACCGGGTCTTTCACATAAAACACTTGTAGTGCTTGTGAGGCTAATACGAATGGATCAACCTTGTGGCCTAAATTATTCAGGTCGACCAATGTATACCTAAGTTTATCGCGTTTCACACCACCAGATTTGTGATTAACCCAATCACATTTGAAAAGAGGAATTTGCCTGAAACGGTAATCTAGTACCCATATCTCTTGTAAAACACCATAATAGTATGCTTGTCTTATGGTTGCAACTTCTTTAGATATATGCAAATCGATTGCCTCAACAACTAGCCCCACCTCGTCTGGGGTAAAACTTTGCCATCAATTCATTTCGTACGAAAAGGTTACCCATTGATTGTTATATGCATCGTATTTCACTACGGTAGCGCGTGGTCCATATGATATCCACCTTACAGTTTCTGATACACTTTCTTTGTCGATCGCTAACTCTCTCTCCACCTGAATTTCATTACACGTATATATTAGCTTCAAATTTAAGGAACAACAAACAAACAATTATAAATAACATACGATTAATTTTACTTTCTGTAACCACTTAGCTAAAAGATTACTGTGCTCAATTCTCAGAAATGCTATTCGTTTACCCAGGTTTGTGTTTTCAAAACTTGCTTCTGTCGCCTGAAACAATGTCTTAGATTATTATATTTGATAGAACATTTTAAGTAACAAAATAGACATGTGTTAGTAATACTTACTCGATATATAGTACAATTTCATCTGTAATCTGTATTACACACAAATGTGCTTTCTGAAAGAGTTCCGTAGAAACTTCACTTGTTTTTTGGCCGACAATGGCTTTCCTTCCTCATTTTCATAAGTTTCATGTTTATCAGGTGGGATACCAATAGTTTCCATGGATTTATGATATTCGCTAAAAAACTTTATTGTTTCTTCCGCAATAGTCTCCTCAGCAATGCATCACTCTGGTTTAATTCTGTTTCGCTAGTGTCCTTTAATAACCTTCATACATCTTTCAAAGGGATACATCCACCGAAAGCATATGGGACCACATAATTTTACCTCCCTAGTTAAGTGCACAGTCAAATGTATCATAATATCAAAAAATGACGGAGGAAAGAACTTCTTGAGTAGGCACAATGTCACTACCAGTTCTGCTTGCATCTTATCTAGTTCTTGCAATATGATTTCTTTGCTACATATCGATTTAAAGAAAAAGCAAAACCTGATAAATAGCATATCGTGTGGGTGGGTGCTGATTGAACTATTCAATGGGCAAAAACTCTTGCATTAGCATGTGATAGTCATGTGATTTAAGGCCAATGAGCTTCCTATCCTTTAGGTTAACCAAACTAGAGAAATTTGAATAATATCATTCTGGTACCTTGATGTTGTGTAACGTTTCACAAAAGATGTCTTTTTCAGCATTCGTTAATGTGTAACTTGCTGAGGTAGTTTTGTTTTGGTCTTCATCTTGCATAGAAGCAACTCTGTTTTACCCCCAACTCTGCCAGATCCAAATCGAGCCATTCAATCCTTCTTTTGAGTCTTTTCCAGAACATGTAGCAGAGTTTCCGACTATACTCCTCAACAACATTCTTTTCTACAAGCATAAAATCAATACAATGTTAACAGATTATACCTCCAATACTTAAGTTTTTTGATAACAAATGTTGAATTTCCTCCATACACACCGTATTGTCCGTTTACTGGCTTAAACTACCTCATTCTTCTTTGTGTTTCCATTACTACTTTGAATCTTACACCTCTGGCCTCTTGTATCTAATCTTCTTGGTTTTTCTGATGCATTATTTTTGTTTCATTTTCCTTTTTCCCCACTTATTTTCAATAGTTTTACATCTTGTATAATTTGTTCCCCGGTCATTGGAATTGGAGCCTGGAGAAATTCTTGTTGTCCATTAAATGCCTTATTAGATTCTGAACGGATGGTTTATATGGGGGGTTAAGAAAATATCGTCTGTGAACCAACATAACTTTGCTTGGATGAGGCAGAAAGTCTAACACAGTTTGTATCTTTCCCACATACTACACACGCCTTTGAATTCTACTGTAGCGGACAGCCACATAATATAACCTAAGTGCAGGCTAAATCATTATTAATCCAAATACAAATGACACATAGAATTAAAGTTATCTTTTGTGGAAGCATCATACGTATCAACCCCTGTCTCAAATAAGGTATGTAGATCATCAACCAACGGTTCTAAAAAAACATTGATATCATTTCCCAGGTATCCCGATATTAATACTGAAAGGTTGATAAACTTTCTTTTCATACACAACCATGGAGGAAGGTTGTATGTGACAGTTAAAACTGGCCATACACTGTGATGCCTGTTTCCCGTGTTGACATCAACCCCATCAGTCGATATTCCTAGCCGTAGATTTCTTATATCTTCAGCAATTTTAGGGAATTTCTCATCTATGGTACGCCATGCCTGTGAATTTGCGGGGTGAGGTAACACACCATCTATTATCCTCCGTGTCGCATGCCATCTTAAATCTTCTGAAATACTTTCTATCTTAAATAGTCATTATAGTCTTGGTATGATTGGAAAGTACAACATTACCTTTGCTGGAATGTTTTTGTACACTTTCTTTGTCTTGTTATCCACCTTCCATCTTGATGTCCCACAAGTTCGACACGCAGTCAGATCCTTGTCTTTCTTCCAATAAAGAAGGCAGTTGTTGATACATACATGTATCTTTTTGTATCCTTATCCCATCAATCTCATAACTTTTTTGGCTTGATAAGTTTTTTCCACTATTTCGTTACCAGCAGGTAGCATCTTTTTTATCAAGCCTAGTAATTCAGTGAAGAACTTATCAGAAGCTCCCTTTCAAGTTGAGTAGTTTAACTATTGCGGACAACTTTGTGAAGTCAGGACATCCTTCATAAAGAGGCTTCTCTGCGTCTATCCGTATTTACCCTTCAAGTTGAGTAGTTTAACTATTGCGGACAACTTTGTGAAGTCAGGACATCCTTCGTAAATAGGCTTC